>JANIJG010014660.1:70614-108053 GCA_024611175.1 Megaceryle torquata
TTTTTTGTTTTTGGGGGTTTTGGGGTTTTTTTTTTTTTTTTTGTTTTTGTTTGGGTTTTTTTTTTTTTTTTTTTTGTGTGGTTTTTTTGTCTTTTTTTTTTTTTTTTTTTTTTTAAGAAAGTTCATCCGTTGGAAATGGAAAAAATACATTATCTTATAACCTCAGGGCTTTGTGCATGAAAAGCCTGTTGAAATCTCTTTGCCATTCTTCCATGTCATGTAAAAGTGCGTTGCTCCCAAATAGATTTAAAATTCAACATCTGTACTCTTCTGTTTCTGTTAGCAACCTTCACATTAATTGCAATTACGCACTAGTGGAGGTCTTTTGGATTAACTCTTTCATTCAGGGGAAGTAGATCCACAGAGGTTTGCATAAACATTTTGAGTGTGAGGCTGGGGGCTGCTTGGATACATTTTGACAAGTTGCCCAGTTTGTCAGGGTATGACAGTAAATGGCGGCAATATTGCTTAAAGGGAATGGGGGCTTTGGCTTCACACAACCAAGAAGCAAGCAGAATCTGCAGCAAGGAACAAAAAGCTGCCTCTCCAGCTAAGCAGGCATAGCAACTGAAATTCTTCAGAAGGGAAACATTGCACAGAGGCTTGCTGTCATTTATTAAATGGGTCCACCGACTTCAGAGGCTCTGACTGGAAGGTTTTGGAGGGAGGAAAGGGGACAGGAAGGAGGAAAAAGTGCTGGAAGGAAGAGAAGGGAGTCCTCTGTTTTTGCCAAATATTATATTTAGTTGGACTAGAACAATAATAAACACAGACTTTGAAGGCCATTATTTCCTTACTGCTAATTACCTGTGAGAGCCTTGACAGGGATGTACAATCTGAATTTGAGCCAGTGAGTAAAATATAAAAATCAGAACACAGTCTGTCAATTGTCTTATGTTCCTGAAAAGTGAGTTCCTAATGAGAGCTGATGTTGATCCATGAGGATTGGCTTTATGCATGTTTCCATCTTTCCTTTCTGTGCTTTGATTATACATATAAAATAAAGTACCTATCTTGGTGAATTCCAGTAAAAAAATAGATACAATGCTTTCAAGACCACTTTGCATTTTGTTAAACAACTTCTAAGCATGAATTAATCTTAAAATCTAGTGTGTTGCTCCAAGCTTTTGAGATACAAGTTTTCATAACGATTATCAGTACCATCATCATATTAAAAAAAAAAAAAAAAATCTCCTTACAGTGAGGGAGCATTTGAACATTACAATTTGGCAGTCAAAACCAGAAAATGACAAAGTTAAAATTTTCCTGTGCCCCTTCAGACTGCTTACTTAGTAACTTGGTGGTCCTTAACTGCCAGGTATTTCTAAGATGGGAAATAGAACTGGATGTGAAATAGAGTTGCAGAGTTGCATTGTCAGACTCTTCCCATGAAGTACATGGTCATCTTCATCATACTTGCTCTGAATTCCTCATGGATCTAAGCT
Organism: Megaceryle torquata; assembly: GCA_024611175.1. Classification (NCBI taxonomy): domain Eukaryota; kingdom Metazoa; phylum Chordata; class Aves; order Coraciiformes; family Cerylidae; genus Megaceryle; species Megaceryle torquata. The sequence goes on from JANIJG010014660.1 coordinate 72,060, forward strand.
ATCCACAGTGTCTCTTAGTTGTGTAATTTATTAGCACAGATCCCAACTCCACTTACCCATAAGATGTAAATAGCCTAACTGAGCTGTATCCAGCTATCAGGATCTTGTTGCAGGGTCAATGTGCTGGTTGAAAGAGGGCTGGGAAGCAAGATAATATATGTTTTTTTAAATTATCTTCCTTTTGATGTGAGACTTTTGTCTTTAAACTGTTGGCTAATTGCCATTCTATTATCTGACACTGGTATATTTACCTTTTATATAGCTCTTTCACCACTGCCTGTATTAGTTTTATCTCCCTCCTGAAGATCCATTTGTTTAAATTATGGTTTTGTTTATGTTTTTGAGCTTTCTGTGTTGCTGTGTCTTAGGTTCTTTCTTCTGCCTCCAATTGCTTCTTTCTCACTTCCCCATCCTTTAAAGCCATCTAATTAGTTTTTGATAATGAAAAAAATGCATGAACACCTAACCCTCTCTTTTCTCCCTCCTTCGTTTTCTCATTTGCCCTGTACCATGCAGTCACAGCCCCCATTAGGTTAGATACTACTCCAAGTCAGAGCACATAGTTCTTGGAACAATAGCATAGATTTCAATTAAAACTATCATGGTTCCGAAGAAAAAAAGTAGACATTGCCTACCTGTTTGCAATAGGCCATGTTTGCAGTTGAAAGCTTTTTGCTGACCACAGCAGCAAAACTGCAGATAAAAATTGTCTTATGTACTCACTAATCAGATCATTAATCTAGTATCTGATGTCCAACTTGACTATCTTTCCAAAGCTAAGAGTGGTTTTTCCTGAATGCAAGCTTCCAGTGTGAACATAAGTATGTGTTTTGGAAATCTGCTTGGAATGAGCTGTTAATCCCTGGTGGAGTTGTGACTATTAGTTCTATTATCCAGGGGCTTTAGGAGAGACCATTGTTAAGCACTAGAAAAGGACTTTTCCAGTAGAACTTCTGTGTCTGTTTCTTTCCTGTCCTTCAGTAGATCCCAGTTGCCATATGTATCTGTTCACTTCTCTAATAAATATCTCATATTCTGAGTCTGGTGTTAAACATCATCATATGCACATCAATACCTCTCTCAGAGGTGGAGTGTCTTGAAACATTTTCAGATAAGGCTTTTCAATAGAATAAAACATACCAACCAGTTTGTTTACAGCAATTTCAGATTATTTCCGATTTTTCTCCCACTCTGTTCATTTAAAAATAATAAAATTTTTTAACTTAATTTTGTGTCTTGAAGGGAAGCTGCTGCATAAGTTCAGAAATACTGTTATTACAAAACACCTGCAATAAAAATTAATTTAAACAGCATAAAATGTATATGATGAGATGCAAATTTACAAAAGGATTCTGCTTTATCCAAAAAGGAGAGGAATGAGGCAAGAAAACATTAATGTATGACTTACTTAAACTTACTCCTAACCATTGCAATGAATCTTTTTCTATTACCAGCTTGAGATTTCTTAACTGTTAACAAGCTAGCCACAACTCTTGAACTTTAAATACATCAACAGTCCAAAGAAGAGCTATTAATTAACCCCAGTCACTTGTATGGTGAGTGCTTGACTATTGACAGCTGTCACTTCAAGACATTGCTGCTGTTAGTTTTAAGCATGGGGCAGAATTGGGATTCACTTAGGAATTATCATAGGGAGAGGGAAGATGGCTGAAGTGGAAGACTCAGATTTGCCACTCTGGCCCATGGTCACTTTGTTGCACATTAGATGGGAATTCCGTTGACGTAAGTCACCGCTCAACTGAAGGCTTTATAACATCGTCTAAAATTAGGAGTGTGGTTAATTCCATTGCTGCCTAATGTTAGTACAGAATTTTAAAGCCATATTTTTAAACTGTGATGTTTATGATGTCCCAACCAGGGATTTGTTCCCCTCTGAGCTGAATTGTAAAGCAATGCCACAGACCATGGAATTCATTGTGGCATGATGGCATTTAAAACCTCAGTCAAACCTTGTTCAGTATCTGTAGTGTTTTCTATTCTGAGACTACAGAACAACTCAGTACTGTGACTAAAGATAAACAGTGTATTATTGTCAACATCCTGTAGATGTTACGCTGCAACTGTGCAAAATCATTAGGTTGGTCACTTACTGGTACCTTAATGTTGGGTCTGGTGGTGAGCTGTAGGGAATATATTTGACACGAGTTTCTTTTATGTTCCATTGCGGTTTATGCACTCTGTGAAGGAAACGCTCTCTTGCCTTCTCATGTCAGCCAAGTCTTTTGGCCAGGTTTTTCCTAGGAATAGGAGGGGTTATTTTTGTTTGTTTGGGTTTTTTTTTCCATACTGGTCAGAAGACAGTTTATTTTCACTATTTCATATGCAGGGTGTGACAGGGTCTGAACTGGCTAGAGCTTCTTGGTGGACCTCCCTAGAACTTTACACCCTGAAATCACCCAGACTGTTAAAAATGTCACCCACCTAAACCATTAATTCTTTTCTTTAAAACAAGCAAACAGACTACCAAAACAAACAGAAGAGAGACAACTCCAGCAGATTCTCTGTGGTACACCAATCTCACTTCATTCATGAATGGATGCAAGTATTAATACTTGCTAATAAAAGTATGAGCTGTTCAAATATGATATTGGCTGTCTATAAGATGTTAAATGTAGTGGTACTGAACAGGTAGACAAGGGAAGGAAAGCTTGGTGCTCTTCAGAATGACTGTGCTGTGCATATCCACTGAGTATGTAAACTGATGATACTCCTCCTTCCCCTACCCTGTCTTGCCAAAGCTTAGTATGTTTTCAGAGTGCACAGTATTAGCTGACTTTGAGCACCTGCTGAATTTTCATTGCATTTGCTGATACTAAAAGAGAAATCCTAAGGGTAAATATCTAAGGCTCTGTTCCTGTTTTTATCACAGTTTACAGAAATCAAGGGACTTGATGAACTTATTTTAAATTAATTTTTCATCCAGGTGAAGCAAACCATAACCCCAATGTGCAAATTTTTTAAATCACTGCTTTTGACAGTTTGAAATAACAACAAAAATTACTTTGCTCCTAACAGCTGCTAGATAGCGTTGCTCAGGCTTTAAAGACTGACAGAACTGAAAGCCAGGATGTGCTCTGCAAGGCAGACATCCATATCACTGAGGATCAAACTGAGGTATTCTCTCTGCAAAATTAATCTAGCCAAACCTTTTTTTATCACGATACAAGCATTCCAGAAAATTCTTTGCTTTGTTTTTATTAATAATACAAAGACCCTTGTAATTCCATTGACAGAAGCAGAAATCAGTTGTATATCTGAGAGCTTAAGAGGGAAGGAGGAAAGGAAGGAGACTATCAGAGAATCACAGAATGGTAGGTGTTAGAAGGGACCTATGGAGATCATTGAGTCAACTCCCCTGCCAGAGCAGGATCACCTAGGGCAGGCCACACAGGAGTATGCTCATTTTCATAAAATCACACCAAGTAACTACAATGCTTACAGATTTAAAGTCTTTTCTCCAAAAGTTTACAAAATGATGTAATGCAGATTACAAAAATGATTCCAAATTACTTATCAGTGTTAACAAATATACCTACATTTGATTCACTGACCTTAGAATGAATGTATTTTGATGTTATTTGGATTAAGAAATGATGGTGGGAAGTTAGAATTTAGTGCCAGTGGTTAATACTTTTAACATTTAATAGTTTAGTCACTTAAAAATGGTGCTTGTGTAATCTGTGTGTATGGAAGTATGTATCTTTGCACATGTTTTTACAGTTGTTTTGGATTTGTTCCATTTACTAACCATGCTGTAACTATTCTTAAGCATTTGATGCCATGGTTTCAGTTCAGTATTACAATGCTGAGGGTCCATTTGTGTCTCTACACTTCCATTTGAGTTTAATGGATTCCCCAGAATGTAAATGCATCTTTTATGTACTTTTGCATTTTACTCTCTGTGGATAGTAAAATGAAAATGATCACACTTTTCCAACAGGACATTTCATCTGAGTGTCTCACCACCAGGAAAGCACCTGTCAAAAGTACTACAATTACTTAGTTTGCAAGTATATTACACTATTGCTTTTCTTTTCCTTCCATTCATCACATTACAAAAGAGATATTGGACATGATAAGAATACTGTTCTCTGAAATGCTCTAGAATTTTTATCATTTTGTCAAACTGTTATTCACAAGGAAGAGGAGATAAGACTGTAATGTTGTCATAGGACATACAGGAATGGCTGATTTAAGTCCTCTGTATTCTTAAACAAAGGAAACTACTAATTTTGATAACTTTTTAGGGCACTTCCAGCCTCTTATTTTAACGAACAGAACATATTTCTTGGCAATTTTTGAGACTCCCACTGAACTGGGTTCTGTTCATGTCTATCCAGTTAGTTTCTCACAGATGGTAGTCACCATTTCTGAAGCTTTGTAGAGTAAGAAAACATAGTACAAGTGTAATAACTTGTACAGTGCTTGCTTATTGCAGTGCCTCATCACTGATGTATATAAATACCTACTACAATTGAGCATGACATTTGTAGAGGGATCAACTCCAAAAACATACCGAGTCTACATACTCTCAATTTCTCTTCACATGTCTCTTAAGTTGAAGTTTGATGTTGCAGTTTGTCAGCCTATCATCACCCTGAGCACTTTCCTTGCCTTATGTGCTGTTTCCTTCTCCTTTGAGGGCATGTTATTTTTTAAATTTCTGTTAGATATTAAATTCTTTCAAAGGGGATCATTCTGTGTCTTTCAGGGACAGATACTCAGCTGCATCTCTGCACAGGAACAAGTCTCCTTCTGAAGGCATACATGCACCAGAGGACTCTTTTAGTCTTTTTGTTGTTGTTGGGTGGTTTTTTTGTTTTTGTTTTGGGGGTTTTTTTTCCATAAACGTGTCACTCTTAACAATGTAAATTTACTGTAGGTGACATATTTCTGAAATATTATAATAAGCTTTGTAGTGCTTCCTTGCAGATAGTCACTGAAAGTTCTGATGAAGGTAAACCATTACTAGCTTTTTCAACAGTTCAACCAACAAAAGTGTCCTTTCTCAGTTCATCTGATAACTCTATATCCAGTAAAAGGTACATGTAGCTACAGGAACAAACTCACCTTATTTGTATTCTTACTTTATGTGTATTAGCAAAAGGAAGAGAGAGCTTTTTAGTATGTGTTAAAGGATGATGATATCCTTTCTGTGAACCTTCCATAGGCAGGCTGCTTAACTCCGTACTTAACTCTTCATGTTTTTCATCATGTCAAGTTTTCATTTATATTATTTCGCCAGATTAGCTATAAAAAAAATGGAAGTCTGAGCAGATTGAAATAGTTCTGCCCTACAAGATTAGTTGAAGTGAAAGTGTGATGGTCTTGCATTACGAAGTTGTTAAAAGGTAAAACAAAGAATAGCTGGAAAACAAGAGAAAGAAGCAGTGGTTTTAATGAGGCAGTTTTCTGTGTCATTGTTTTTGTTCTTGTCTTTTTTAGGAATGTAAGAAAGTAGGGTACTTCTGGCTATTGTGAGCAGAAAAAAATGCCATGACTCTTGATTTCCATATGTACTTAACTTTGTTTTCCTCTTGCTACTCTTTGATACAGAATAGTTTCTTCCTGTCTTTCATTAAATTGATGATGCCTTGTACCCCTGTGCTCATATATAAAAGAACTGTAGCAAGAAAAGAAGTCATGCCTAACACATCTGATAGCATTTCTACATTCATTTAAAAGCTCTGAAAATCTTTGATAGTTTATTAGATAGTTATGTTGGGGGGGAGTCCTTTAGTTTCACACTGAAGAGCTTATTGTTAATGAAGTAGGTATTAAAGGGACTGACTTGCACATCTGCATTGTATCAATTTAGGCATGGATAACTGGGTAACCAAAACCTGCCAGTCTTAGTTGAAAAATTAATTGCTGTCAAAATGTCATATGCTGCCAATTCTATAACATAGAAAAGATTGGAAAAAAAAAAGGGAAAAAAAAGATTAAAAAGTAGGTACAGAGAAGCACTTTTGTGTGCAGTAAGACTTACAACCTACTAATCTTGTATTCCTTTAGCTTTCTTCATTCTCTATTATTTGATCCAAAATCACCTCATCTGAACAAATGTAATGTGAAATATTGTATTGGTTAATCAGTAATAGCATGCAAAGAACTATTACCTATCTGGGCACAGTTTACCTATCTGGGCAGAGTGCTGGAATATGCATTTCAGAACAGCTGTCAGATTGCTTTGGAAGCTTCCTTTTCTCAATTTTTTTCACTGAAAGATCAGGGTATCTCCCCATCTCTAAATATAGTTGTGTTCTTTTAATAAAGATTAAGTAAAAATTATTATTCTCCCCACCCCTGTTTCTTTCCTAGGTTACTTTAGATTCATACAAGGGGCTCAAACTAAGTATTGCTAGATAATTTAATCTATATTGTGCTACATCTGATCTTGACTTTGAACATCTAATCTGATGGGAAATGTAGTAATTAGCTGAAAACTTCAGGAAGGTAACCTGTGACAATTTATCTAGGTTGCTTTACTTTTCTTCCAGAAATCACTAAAAGCAGGATTGTTTCAGATTTGTCATGACTATTTTATTTCTGTAAAAAGTGTGAGTGATTCTATTTGTATAAACAGAAAACTGTGTATGTTGATAGTTGTTATCCATTGTCATTTCCTTTCTAAAGGGCCTAACACTGCTTCCCAAACTTACACATCTTCATATGCAGCATCCCCATTTCTACCAGACTGAATGTGAACATGAGTGCCCCAAAAGCCATGCCATGGCTTGCTTAGGGAAGCAGAAGAGTTTCAGAGAGGTCAGTAGGTGGGAGATGACACTTTGTATTTTACTGTAGGCTGAGCAGGACCTGCAGTGAGTTTGCAGGTGCCCTGTAACATGAGCTTCACAAGTGCCTCCTGGACTGTACCTGGGGCACCCCACTCTTCCCTGAGCCATATTTTGCTTTGGCTGTCTCTGATAAATGGCATATGATTGACTTTCACATGCTGACAGAAAGCATTGTTGCATATCATCAAATCTGCTTTTGCTACTTAGCTTAGTATTGGCTAATGAACCAGAAGAACTTGTAGTTCCAGTATGAGTGGTTTGATGCTGCTGCTATGCTTTTCTTGTGGCTTTGTGTTTATTCCCTCCACCCCCCATCATTTGAGGGTGGAGATTGTTTCTTTAACTAGCATATTATGATAATAGAATCAAGAGATAAGATTTAATCAAGGTACATAATATAAATACATAATAAAACAGTAAAACATGTAAATAAGATCCTGTTGGTACCCTGGCTTTTTGAACTGTACTTTATGGTGTGTTTTCATATGATGTAAATGTAATGCTCTTGTTCTTGGTAGAACTTCTGAAGGGAAGATTTAAATTCCTCTTTTCTCAAGCTAAGGTTATGTTTCATCTAACAAAAGTGAAATGAGATTGCTATCTGATGAATGAAGAATGAGATTGCATTCAGCCATTTTCTTTATATGTTATCTTATCAGTGTGTGATTTTGCTTATATACACTGGAATGAGATATATCAATTATAACTCTCATTTATCACTGCCAGCAGCCATACTGCACATTTCAGTGCCCTCATACAGACTGTTCCTTCTACAATCAACTACCAGCTTGGTTTGTTGGCTAAAATAGGAGGGGCGGGGTGAAAGGGAGAAGAAAAAGCCAATCCAACCAAAGGCTTAGCATCAAGAGCTCTAGATTGCGTCCTGTTCCTCCTAAATTCCATGTAAAGCTCTTGTCTTGAACAAGCATGTTCCCTGTCCCTTATGACAGAAAAGGATGTGGAAACAATTACTCAACATGAGTCATAAAAGAGATAAACCCTGAAAGATAGACAAAAAAATGTTTATCCTGTGCTGAGCCACATTAGCCCAAGGCTGTGAAGTCTTATTTCCATGTCATGCCCTGGTTCTGAACTGTTTGTCTGAGGCCCTTTTTTTCAGACAGCTGCTGAAAGTAAAAGGTCACAGTGCAGCAGATTTAAAGAACCTACTTCAGCCATAGAAAAGTCACCAAAAGAAATAGGAATCCAGTCTGTCTATTTTGTTGGGACAATTAACCTTCCTAGTGTAGCATCTTCAGTAGTGAGAGGCTTCTGACAAGCTGAAGCTATGACATATTTTCCTCTAATTTAGTTGATTAAAAGCAACTATATTATGAAATACATTTTTTCCACCACTGCTATAAATGTAGCAATCAGCTCTGATTTTTTTTTTTCTTTTACAATTAGTTAGCCTTGTTCTCACTGTGAAGAACTAAGAAGAATTGCTAATCATTATAGGACATGTCAGCCTGTCCTGAAAAGCGGAAAGATGTGTTGGTTTTTCTCCAAAGCCAAAAACATACCAGAAGAGTGATTCTCCTCACTCATTCTGTGGGGCATCCTATCTTTAATTTGAAAGTATGACTAAATCATTGTGGATTAGGCTTCCCACTCCTGACAGTTACTTGGGGAAGTTTTCTTTATGATAATAAAAAAAACTTACTGAGAGTCTCCTTTGTAATGTGTCAGTACCTAATCAATCCACACTTTGTGCTTTCTGCTGTGTTCTTGTGTCTTCCTCAATAAAATAACATTTTTTCTTACTTGGGAAAAAAAAAAAAGTTTCGGTACCTCATCTGAAAGTTTAAAAAGCTAACTAAGTATTGGATTAATTTTACCTAGAAGTTTTCAGAATGTTAGTTAACTGGGAATGTGCCTGACTGCTTAATGTGAAAAGACCCCATGTCTCCTGTGAGTTAGACAGTGTATCACCATTTTCAGCCACCTCGTGCCAAAGCATTGTTGAGAGAGAGCCTGGTTCTAGCAGGTGACAGAGAATATTTGCATTGTGAGTTGCCTCTTCCCATTGGCAGTGAAGGGAGTCTAGGGTTACATTTCTGAAGCTCAGCAACAGAAGAATCATTTCTGTGATGCTGGGAAGATCCCAGGCAATTAGAGAGCTTTAGGTTAAATACAGATATCTGTTCTTCCATATGGTGTTTGTTTGCAGAAGTCTCACGCTATATTGTTAGACGCTGATAGAACTGTGCTATAGCTTTGTTGGTCATGTCATGCATCCTGCAGAGGCTTTTATCTCTACTGTTTATCAAGGGTACTTTGGGCTTGATAAGAACTATTAATAGCAATAAAGTTTTTCTTTCTAGATCCCTGTAATCTTCTGGGGTTTTTTTTTTGTATTTTTATCTGTGACAAAATTCTAAAATATTAGAATCAAATATATTTATTTATACTGTGCTGTTGTGTATGTTCATCATAGTGTTATGTTCATCTTTTGCCCAGAAACACTTTATTGCTAGGAATTTACTACAAGCTCCAGAAACTGAGCTTGATATTTGTCTTTCTCTATTGATGTATCTTCACAAAAAACCAGCCATTACAATTAATAATTCTGCTTATGATGTTTCAATCTAAGTAAATTTAAATTTCATTTTTGTAATTATGTGAGTCATGGTCTACTAAGAAAGAAAAAAGAAGATAGTAATACTGATCATAAATCGAATGAAATTTCAGTTCCATTGAGAAAGATGTGATTTTGTTGTTTAAGAACTGTGAAACAAACATGGAAGATGTTCAAAAGGTTGGAAGAGGTTGAATGTATAGTTGTGCAATACTAAGCAATGCTAGGTGTGGTCTTGTTTCCACCTAAGAACATCAAGTTCCATGTTCCAAGTCCTTTTTCCAAGTTTTAACTGAATTCTTAGTTGTGGTCCAAAGTGCTTATATAGATATTTACTATAAAATGAGTGCCTGCTTAATTGTCATATGCATTAAGCTTTAATATATGATTGGTAAATAGGACAGTCATTCAGGAGGGATTGTAACTGTTAGTGGGAAAATGTAATACTTTTGCATCAATGTTTGAGCACTGCAAAATTAAGATTTTATTTTTTGTGAATGTGTGGAGAAAGGAAACAACAGAAAACCATGCTGACTATTTTCACTAGAACTCACATGAGGATTCAACTTCCTTTCTTTGGCAGTGTTTCTCTGAGGTTGGTTGGCTACTTGCTTGGAGTGTCTTGCTTTCTTAACTTCTTGAAATTAAAAAAAGCCCAACCAAACAAAACATGTAGGATTATTATTTAAAAGTGCATATATATCTCTTCTTGAGCCTTAGCATAAATTTGAGTTTTTTAATATTTTTACCCTTTGGAAATATTCTGTAAAGCTGTACTAAAATTTGAACCTTTTTTTGGTAAGTCTTCAAACAAATTAATAAGAAAAACTCACTTATATTTATACCTGTGGGAGTTTAGGGGATGTTCAGAATGACAATATTGTTGCTTTTGCAGTAAAAATCCATTTTGCTGGCCCAATGTCAGCTAAACAAGCTTGTTCAGGTCACTAGAAATGCAGCGCTTGAGGCTGAAATTATTGGCCAGGGTTCTAGGTCCTCTGTTAATCTATGAGGCCAGATGAGATGATAATTTGACTTTTAAAAATTGCATATAATTTCCATTTATTTCCAAGAAACAAAGAACTATCTCTAGCTATTAACACTGGCCTACTTCTTTGTATTTGTTACAAGTATTATCCACCATCACATGAAAATTAGAGTGATGATGCTCAGGGAGGGCACAGGTTTGGAAATACTTTTGCTCAACCATACAGCTAGATCCTGAGCTAGTGATGTTTTCTAGGGAGAGAAATTAATAGTTTAGTCCTACAGTATTTTATTTTAAATATTCTTTTGCAGAGACCATTCTTGCCCCTGTTCCTATCTTCACATCTTCTTCAAAATGACATTTAATTGCTTATTAACAAGCTTGTCAAATAAGTCTTCTAGTCACATTTCTTACATTGATACTATGTTTATGAAAAGTAGCTGTCTGTGTTTGACAAAAATAGAATTTAACTAATCCTACTACTTTATTTTCACAGTAAATGTCAATGAATAAACACTAACACTTGATTGTAGTTTATAAAACTGAAAACCAAATAGCTTTTATAAGTATAATGATACAGCAACAAACACTTGTTATCAAAGTGTCAGTCTCTATCTCTCTTCATAAAATGTTTCTTGACTTAAATCACTTTGCAGGTACTAATTACTTTTATTTTAAAAGTAAAACCAGTATAGTAATTGTTAAAATGGTTAATCTTCTGATCCATTTCAGGGGGAAGGATTTTGCTAGATTTGGTGACATAAGGGTCAAAAGATAAACTGTAACCAATACCTCTGTTTATTTTTTGACAATGTTAAATTAGCAACCCTCAGACCTCTTGCAGAGAAGTACAACCTGAGTAATTGAACATGTCACTGGGGAGTATGCTTGGTTAAGCTGATTCCTATTATGTTGACTTGTCAGGGACCAATAATTAAAGCTGAAGAGGGATGCTCATTAGTGTCTACAAAATAATTCAAAGAGCAGAAAGGAAGAGTCCTTTAGGCACACCTGCTAAAAACTGACAGAGTGGTGGGGTGAAACCAACCGACCAGCTTGTTTATCTGATGGGTACCGCTCTAACAAAGAGTAAATAAATTAAGATGTGGAAGTACATGCTCTTTTAATCAAGCTACAAAACTGCATTTGACATCTACCTTTTAAGATGTTTGCCTTATACTATAATTTCTCTGCAGAATTGTATTTTTATAATTTATTGTATAAGATGTACAACAGTATCTATTCAAATGGCTTTCTCCTTAATCCCTGAGTAATCATTTCAGTCATTGTCATGGGAAGTACCATAATATCAATAATCTCTCTGTTTCTTTGAATTCTCAAGGGTCTGTTTGCACAACCTCTAGAAGTTACAGTGCTTTTGAGGATGAATATTCTTATTAGCATGTATTTTTCACACTTCCTCTTTAAAAATGAGGTGTTTGGTTATTTTTTTTTAATTCCCACCATTTATGCTACTGACTATAATACATTACTTTCTGTGAAAAACCAAACAGGAAAACATTCTGAATAAAGTTTTCTTGAAATGATAGTGCTTATGAGAGCAGGAAAACAATATTTGCACAGTGATATGATGTTATTACCTAGAATTAATAACCTCAAATTTATATGGAATTGGGAGCTTTTCAGGGTTTGAGCGGGGATGGTCTTGCAGACTTTCTTCTTCCATAGTATGAATAATATGAGAAAATCAGTTTTCACATCACTCAGAGTAATAAAATTAAGCCACACAACTTAGAAATAAATGTAGACAAAAACATTTTAACAATGACAAATGCTGTGAAACTGGTTATGAAAGCTCTATGCATAACGGAAAACTGAGGATGTGGCAAGTTTCTTGATGATTAATTTGTTTTTGTTCGTTCAGGTTATCTGTAAATGATTTTTATCACACATTTTAACATAAGTTATTTTGATAAATTCAGCTTTCAGCTAGAATCCTGTGTGCTGGGTGACCCCCCTCTACTTGTGCCCTGTATTTTCCCGCTGGATCAAGCAACATTTCTGTGCTTTAGAAGTATCCTCTTCGCTGTAACCATCTCAAAAATCTTAATGCTGTGACATTTCATTCGGGATAATTAATGCAGAATGGAGTCTTACACAGTCAGGCAATATCCATGCAAAAACTTCTCAGACATTACAACTTAATCTCTACTCCCAAATCTCCTTTGCAGTGGTTTACAGCCCAACCTCAGAACAACGCTAGTAACAGCACCCTTCCTCATGGAAAGCTCTTACAGATCATGGACATTGGGGGATAACAGAAAAGCATTGGGAAAGACAGGTCTTTTCATCAGAGAACTTCTCGTACATCTTAGAGACCTGTTGAAGTTCAGAGGACTTTCCACTTGGAAAGTTGATCTCTTCTACAGATTGCTTTGACTTGAGGGTCTGTAGAAAAGCTTATGTAGACAGTACAGTTTGCTTGCCTCTGGGAACTGTTTCCCTATAATAGCTCATTTCTACAATCTCTTCTTTTTTCAGAAAAAGCTGATATGCTTTAATTTGGGTATCCAGACCTATGACACTGAAAAACTCCCAAAGAACTGAGTCATGAGCTGAAAAGCAATTGCACTGGAGTTTTTCAGGGTGTGCTGCCATCATACATAATAAAGCCTTGATAAAAAAGTTGTGATCTCTAATAAAAATGGAGATGAACAGTCAATCAGCTTTCAAAGATAACTTAAAATGATCAGTCTCCTAAATGTAATTATTACTGTAACTTTTACATTTATTTCTGAGTTAGAAATAAATCTAGACTCGAGAGAGGCCTGTGATTTTTTGGACCATATTTTCTTCCAGTTTCACCATTTTGTTGGTAATACAATAAGTTATCTTGGGAAACGAATCAGTACTTCTGGGTTGCTCATTTGCCAGCTCAGTGCAGTGGACTGCTCCCATTGTCAACACAATAAAAAACACCGTATTTATTTGTTTCCAATTCATTGTTGTCTGCCTGTGGCAGAAAGGAATTCACCTTTCTGCATTGGCATGCTGGATTTGTCCCCACAATCACAACAAAATACAAGCTGTCTTCTTTAACTCTTGCTGTGGAAGGACAATCAGAATTGCAGTGACATCCAGAAGATGCGATTAAATTTAGAAACATTATACTGCAATACATAATAAGGTACTGATGCCTTCTCAGAGGAGGTTTCATTTTAATTTAAGACTCATTGTAACATGAGAAAATGTGATCAAGGCAAAGATGTTAAATTCAGGTCTACAGGAGGAAAAGAGTTTTCCTTCTCAAGAAACATTTCAGTTTTATGTTAGAGGAGAAGTAGGTGGGAAGTACTTGGAAAAGGAAACCTGAGGGGGTCAGAATGATGAGTGAGATAGTATCCTCTGGCACATGTGTTTTGAGTAGATAAGATGGGCTGTGTGTGACATTGTTCTCACAAAGCAAAAGACAGCAATGGTAGGTAGGTATCTGACTGAGTTTCAAACAATATAAATTAAGAGAAAGGATTGAATTGAAAAAATGGAAATATTTTGGAGGAAGAGCTGAGAGCAGCTTAGTACCTCAGCATAGATGGCAAGATACAGAGCCTCTGACCAGCTTACTTCCCAGCACAATACCGTGTGGCCAGGAGGATAGGGGCACTGCCAACAGTGATGGGTTTGGAGATGGGATACATTCAGAGCAGATGATTATAAGTAAGTAGGTAGACTTTTCATAATGGGATGGAATGAGATGAATGAATATGGGTTGCAGCTGAATGAGTTTTTCATTCATTAGCCTGTTCTATCCTATTGCATTCCTAGTGCACAAGGCAATCACAATGGAAGGGATTAGGGTCACTGACCTTAATTTAGGTTAAGTCTGAAAAAAATCTTGAACATGTGTTCCTAGGGCAGAATTTACTTGCCTGAAAAATTTCCTTGTTAATGGATTTTTGATGGGAGTACAGATGAAAATAATTTATGAACTACCACTTTTTAAATATTTACCTTTTCTGTCTTGTCTGCAGAGGAGCGACATTAGCTTTTGCAATTGCTTTGTTTATCAGCAGTATCTCACAGTCTTTGCCCTGGAGACTATAACAAGCCTGGGTAGAGATAGTATCCTCCTTCTTTTCTCTACAGTAACTGCTCAGTCCATTTAAAGATAATAGGCCATGCCCAGCACAGCCAATAAAAAAGGAAAATGGCATTTATCATGCTGGCTTCCTTTGATGGTGTTTAGGACCGTGTTCTCTGGTTGATCCATGGGCTCAACTCCATGAACAGTCTATTGGGAGTAAAACATTCAACAACACCTTTGTAACACAAAGATCCATTGTCATTTGTGCTCTGTGGTCTCAGACTTTCTCTGAAAAACGTTTCCACTTGTCTTACTTAAGAGTGTAAAAATAAGCCAGCTTTCTCTGCAGCCTTTTAGAGGACAAAATTATTGTAATGGAAATAAACTGAAATGCAATTAGCCTTCTCTACAATATGGCTTCATATGTTTGATCACAAATAGATTGAAATCTAAATCCAGACCTGGCTGTGCTCCACTGCATCATGTTTTGTTAGCTAGAGAATGATTAACATTTCTAATAAATAAATTTTAAAAATAAACAAAAATGAAAGGACAAGCAGGAAAGAGCCACAGAACTATTTGGTGGAGCAAATGTCTTAGAGAGAGGAACAGAAATTTACAGCATTATCTGTGTATCTTAACAACAAGGAAACTGAAAGTTTAATTGATTAGTGGCATTAAAGTATCTTCATGGGAAGAAAGTACTGGGTACTGATACCCACGACTCTCTTCTGCTTGTTCTGAAAGTAAAGAAAAAAGCCAGTAGTGTTGAAAGTCAAAATTAAATGCATTCAAATGACAAGTAAGGGATACATTTCAGTAGTGATGACTGGTCCCCATTGAAAAATGTGCTGTTGGAATGGGAAGGTGAGTGTCCATTTTTTGATACTTGAGATGAAGACTAAATGCCTTTTTGCAAGAATTCTGACAAATACAAGGTATTGGACTCACTACAGAGATCATTATGAGAAATGTTATCCCTTGCTTTATACAGAAATCTAGCCTAAATGATCTGATACTTTCAAGGGCTTTAACTTTATGGAGTTAAGCCCACTCTGTCCTCTGGCCCCGTAGTGTGGATGTCAGAATCAGAACAAATTAGATTTATGCTCACCTGCAACAGAGCTGAATCTAGCCCTCAGAGTTCAGATTACTATGCATACAGTACACAATATTACAATTGTTTGTAGGAAATAAATCTCAGAAGTCCATATGTGTATAAACAAAAGACCCTAATTGAAACCATCATTGCATGTCCAAGATTATAAACAAAAGATACGTTGTCTTGGTTTTGCATAAAATAAGTTGTAAGGTAAGAGCAATAATTAATGTAATCTGTTATATCTCTGGTAATGAAGGACCTGTTGTTCTGTATTTTTAAACAGTGACTTGAGATGAGAAACAGGCAAACTAGATCTTAATGGAAAAGGATCTGACTTTGAGTACAGTTAACACATTTCAGAAATATTTAAAAAATAAAATAATTCTGGTAGTGATGAGAGTGTGCTAGGTGCTGGACAGCCCTAAAAGAAAGCTGCATCCTGCCCATTTAGTATCTGATTTACTTCAGTTTTATTGCCCATTGTTGGCATTATATCAAACATTTCCTTAGTAGGCCCCAGCACTTATATGAAGCTGTGCCAATGTTATTTTGTATGTAATCCAGAAAGCCTTTTTCTGCTGCAGGGAAATCACTGAGTTAAGGGAATGATTATTCCATTGTGTTCTGTTGTTGTTAGTTTTTCTTCAACAGTTCTGAATTACCTTATCTTAGCTTTATTAGTATTGTTGTCTGTCCGTTGTACTTCATAATCAGAGCAACACAGCTAACAGTTCATTCAGCCTTCAGGAAAATTTCAAACCCAGCATGTAAATAGATACATTTGATAAAAAGGGAAACAGAAGAGAAGTGTACTGAGGAACGATGGGGGGAAATGGGGGATCAAGCATAAGGCAAATAGGTGAAGAAGATTTTTGAGTTAAAAAGGAGAGTAACATGTTAAGAGGTGTTAGCAGGAAGGAACTGAATAGTCATGACACATGTAGACTAAATCCTGAAAGGCCAAATTGTGATTTGCTAAGAGAAGAAGAGAGAAAGAAGAACGGAGCAGCAGAAGGAAAGATTAAATACATTGAATACACAAGCTTAAAAGCTGAAAGATAACTTGAGAATAAGTTATAAATACAAGGAAATGTTTGTTAAACAGCTACAAGTTTAAAATTGTAATTTAGAGATAGTGTTGCTAAAGCCTGATACATGTTTTGCGCAGTTGAAAAAAAAAGGGGGGGGGGGAGGCAAAAAAACATGCATGTGTTGTCCCTGAGGGGACAACATTAAATTAGATTTCTTGAAAAATCAGAACTATCTGTAATTATGGAAACAGCACAACTGTAACCCTAGTTCTGACTCAGAACTATGAAAGGAGAGATTTTCAGATCAGGTAGCAGAGCTGCTGTCACTTACAAGTCTGAATGCCAAATTCCCCTTGGCTATTTCACTGCTTCAAGGAAATCCTGAAGTAAAAGCATTGCAGAAAACAGATTTGAGTCAGTAATAAGCTGCCCTGCTTATTGGATAGTGATGAGCTCTGTAGTCCTGAAATAAGAACACAGCTCTTCATCTGCTACAGTAGTGTATTTGCAAAACTGTACATTTCCAGGTGGTATGCACTGAAGTTATTACAAGGATAATTTAGGAATAAGAACTCCACCCTCTTTCAGTCTCCACTTGAATGCTGTCTCAGGGAGTTGCAGTTCTTATTTTCTTGCACTCTGCCTTTAATATTTTCAAATAAAGTGAAGAAGCTTTTCTTCTCTACAAAACTCCTACACTGGAGAGCATAAAACATTACAATTAGCGATTGGCAGATGCTGTGGGCTTCGGCTCAGTTTGCAGAAGTCCTCCAAAGCTGAGATGCTGAGCTTAGCTACCCAAACCTCTCTTGAACCTGCAGGATGTGCCAAAAATAACCACAAGAACAAGCTTTCCTACAGGGTATCAGAGCTGCTCCTTATGACCACAAGTTAGAACCAGAAATTAGAGAGAAAGATGGAGAGATAATAGCAACAACCTTTTAAAATAACTGCTTCTTTTTGAACCTCGACTAAAAAATCATTTTAGGTTTAGTTCCAGTTTTGGTTGAAATTTAAGTTGACTTTTGTTTATCCAAAAGACTTTGACTATCATAGACTATAACTGAATTAAATTCCTGGTCATATTACTCGGTGTCATTTACTGTGCATGTGTTTTTGATGGATTTTACTTAGTAAAGCACTGTATGTCCTTTTTCTAGCATTAACTAATCCTTGCAACTTCCCTGTGAGGCTGATAAGTAATATCCTCATTTTACAGTCAGAGATAGAAAGGTTATGTGACCTGCCAAAATACACAGCATATAATCAGTACAAGAACTGGCAGTAATAACTTCAGAGTTCCTAGTTACTAATCCTACTCTGGAAAATATATAGGATATTCATTATGTACATAATCTACACTTTGATTCAATAAAACCTTTTTTTTTTTTTCCTTGTGCGTAAATCTCCACTGTTTCTATTCAAGGGTTGTATATGACAGACTCAGAAGTTTTTCCTACTCCAAACTGTATATAAATATAAATCAATAATCAAATACAGTTTTTGTTTTGTTTTGTTTTGTTTTGTTTTAAAAAGGCTTCTCTCAAAGGAGATATCAAAGTCATGGGATATTTGCTTTGGAGTAAAACAACTCTAGGTTTGCATAGGCTGATGAATTACTACGTGTTGTTAATCATACTGCCAGTTGATCCTCCTGTTTTTTAATACCTTGCTATGCCCCTTTGTAAGTAGCTTCTGCTAAAGACAGTGAAAAATGCCATCTTTCTCTAAATAGCATGCATTACTTAGCATATCACCCACAAATAGGTGTAATGAACCTCAGCAGATTCCCAGGTAAATAGTGTGAGTTTTGCGGTTAACTCTCATAGAAGGTACCCCTGTAGGAGAGGTAGCTCTAAAAAAGATATAAACTCTTTCTTTTTTTCCTAACAGATGCTGTGAGTGAACCTAATTACATGTTTTATTGACTATTTAACTTGTGGTCTAACTACCCACCTGTTCTGGTAGTGTTTTCCATGACACTGAAGCGACCTGAAGCCACTCCCATCCCAGCCACTTATCCACAACTCTGCCTGTCCTCTACTGTGTGAACCTAGTGGTTTCTGAGGCTTTGTTGTGAATTGATTCTTGAATTGAGTCTTGGTGAAAAAAAAAGAACCCTTCCCCTGATCTGCCTCTTCCTTTCTTACTCCACATGATTTCAGCTCAGTTCAGAATGTAGGGCCTTTCCAGTAACAGAATCCTACAAAGATCAACCCTGTGCTGATGGAGTGACAGATGTGTAACTGTAAGCAAGTGGCTAGAGCCATCAACTTCTTGTGGTTAAAGCTACATATGTGTTTAGGTACTGTGAAGACTTTTTGGCTCTATGTCATTTTGTATTTTTTCAGAAACTCAATGTAACTTTTGTTTTATGAAGCAATACTGAGAATATTTCCTGTCCCTGCCATTTGTGGCAAGTCTAATTTTAGGCCGTGACCACTTAACTACTGTCTTAATGGCTTGCCTTTTAATAGATCATAGAAACAGCATGGACTTTATTTTCTGCATCATCAAAGCACTGCACCTTCTGACAGAAACAGTGTCTAGTCTGCAGTAGGCCAAATGCATCCCCCTGATAGTCCATCTGCTGAATTTCACAGCCAGAAAGAATTTCATCAACTACAGGTAAACAATATTTTATGAAAAGAAACCTTTTTTTTTCATAGTGGCCTGATCAATAGGCCTTTAAAATAAATGAAAAAAAAAAAAAAAGCTATTGCCTTTAATAGAACCTGTGTAGAGCCCTAACCAAATATTCTCCTTTTGCTGGTAATACCTTGTTATTTTCACATGGTGGGGGGGAAATAAATAAATAAATAAATAAATTACCATTTAAGTAGCTGGTATAAAGACAAAATATTGTGAATTAGGGAGTGCTGCTTGGTTAGAGAAACAAGTCCCATTCCAGTTAGGGATCAGGATTTACATTTTATTTAATAATAGATGCTTATTTTAAAATCAGAAATAATGATAGTGATTAGTTAACAGTAGCAAATAAAACATGCATTTGAAATTAACCTGACAGAGCATTTTTGTGTCATGCTGACTGATGTGTACAGTCCATTCTTTTAAAAACTCAAGGAAGCTTATTTGAATTGTAAACTGGCATGCTGAAGTCTTACTGTGTGACAGTGTGACAAATTACAAATGGAATATTGGCCAGGCTTCCATTTCTTGCATTTCTTTTCTAGTTTCTGCCGCTATTATCATTAATCTGTTTTACAGAAGCTCTATAGCGGTTGGTTTTGGACATGGAAAGTACATTAAGTTTCATTGTTGGCTATAGCAGGACTCTGTGTGGCTTCAGTGACCTGTGACTTCTCCTATTGGTTGTAATTCAGTACAGTTGCTACTAGTTTTGTGTCCTGCTGTGTGTGGACTTAAGAGGTTCTGGCATACTTTATGCCTGACAGCTCATTTCATAAGTATTGGATTACAGAGCTTTTGCTAAATTGTGTTAAGAATATCTTAAGAAATGGTGGTGGAATGTGATCCTTTAAAAAAATAAAAAATATATATACAAGTAAAAGATCCTGTTATCAGAAGCTAAATGATTTCTTCGTTTTAAGTCCTGAGCGAACTTGCAAGAATGTTGGAGATGATTAAATGCTGTGATGTCATGTGTTACAAGGCATTTGCCTTGCAATTTAAGATTTAATGTTTTATCCAATGGGAAAGAAACAACAGGTTACTCCAGCATATCTTTATTTCCTGAAAACACAATCATAGAGGTGGGGGTGTTCCTCCCCTGGGTTGATTGTGCTGGTGCAAAGGTCAGACAAACAGGGAACAGTGCTCAAGATGCCATTTAAGGAGGGACTTGGTGGGTACCCGATGGTGTAGTGTGAAAGAGAAAGAGAGAAGAGCAGAAGGTAATTTTGAAAGAATATTAAAAGAGACCAAGTCGACTACTGACGGCAGCTCTTCCTGCTGTCTTTCATCTCCTGGTTTTGATATTAGCTCATTTTACTTCTACACTCTTAAGGATGTTCTCCTACTATCAGACATTTCCTACCAGAGCTTAAATTGACAAATTTATGCCAACTCACTGCAGTTTTGCAATATGCTCTGTGAATCATGAAGGAAATACACTTCTGGCTATTTCTGCCTTAAATTTCTTTTGTTGTATGTGCTTCTAATGGCATCTCTGTTTTCTTGTAAATTTCTCCTGCACTTTGCAAGCTGTTCAACCCCAATGTTCTGTGCCTTTGTTTATGTATTTGCTCAGTCTTCTGGTTTGGCATTTGTGGAAAATGAAATTCATGCCATAATTTTACACCTAAGCAAAGATGCTTTTTTTTGTATTTTTGCATAATATTGTGTTCACTTTTGGCAGCTGGTAGAGTAAAAGTCATAGGTCTGAACTGTCCCGTTCAATATTAGGCACCAATGCTGTTGGTCTGGGTTCCTCTTGCACTCAGTGAAAGAAGGGTGATGGGTGGTGATTTCAAGAAGGGTGTTCACCTGCCTGGTGTTTGAATCAAGCTCTGAAGTTGCATCTTATTCGCCAGTGACCAAAGTAGCTGGAAAGGCCGTATCAGTAAATCCTTAGAATTAGATGTGGTCAGTGAAGATGAAAATACAAGCATAAAGTGCATGCATGCTTAATACCTGAACTGGCATTTAACCAATGATATTTCTTCTTCAGATGCCAGGTAAACTGGTCAGTAAGACTGATAATAGGAGCAGAAGAACCAAAGGGGTGATAAATTTTGTTTTGTTCTGTCTTCAAACAGTTGTGTGATTCTGAGTCATTTAATTTGCCAGTGCATCACTTTATCCAGCTAGAAACTGTATGCTTACCTTGCAGTTCTCCCAGACTTTTCATCCTAGCATGAAAAGCATCAAAGTAATACAAAATTTTTTTTTCATAGCCTCAAGAATGAAAATTGCCACAGCCTTGAAGGCCCAATAATTTATGCAAGCTGAGGATCTGGCCTAGCACAGCCCAGTGTAGCTTAAAATACAGACAGTTAGTGTTAAATAGTTAGTTTCCTTTGACTAGGCTGTCTCTTGAAATTTCTATGTGTTTGCTTGTCACTCTTCCAAGGTTTCTACTGGTTTGTTTTTTTCCTACTGTGCTTATTGAACAAAGACAAGGAAGTATCTAATAGATTAAAGTGAAGTCTAGTAACATGGTTCAGCAGACTAATACTTTAATCTGTGAGACACTAAGATCAAGTAGACTCAATTTCAAGTCCTGCCACTATTAATTTAACCATTAGTAATGTTGCAGGTACTGAGAGTTTGAAGTCTGCAGGTGTTTGCTGTTGGGGAAACAAGCAGCACCTTCGCCCTCCTGTAATGCAGTCTCTAATGCAAAAAGACATCTTCCTGATTTAAGGCATGTCTGTTAAAATAATCCTGCCCCAGCAGATCATGAGGTTGATCCTTTCTAGGCTTTCAGAAGGTGTAATTTTGTAGGCAGTATAAGAATGACTGATACAGAGCAGTACGGTGATTTTATGTATGATTCTAATATTGCATGGAGATGCACTTGGGTTTATGGCATCCGCTAAATGTTAACTTTAAGAGAGTCTCTTGGGTCACCTTTTAAATAAACTTATGTCAGGGTTGCTTCAAAATTAATTGGCTCATCAGTTTCACAGTATGCCAGATGGGCAAAAAGCATACTCCTGGAAGATTACAGATAGCTGTATAGGAGGTTAAAACTAGCAACATAAACTTGAGAAATACTAGCATGGCTATAGGGTGCTTCTTATATAAATTCCCTTGATTTTGTGGTGGTTAGTAACAAAAATGTGTGAATATGTAAGCATAGGTGCTTGCATGTATGTATTTAAACATACATTTAAACATCTGGACCTTAAATCTGTTACTTTTCTATGCAGCATGTCTCTAACACATGGACACTCACATGTATGTAGCATTGTGTACAGTAAGATAACTGCATGAAGTCTACATAATAGAAAACATTAGCTTTTGATGGATATTTTTTTCTGAGCCCTTTCTGAGGTTTCCCAGATAATTATTTGGCTATTCACAGTTCTTGCTTATGAGCAGATGCAGTAATACTTATCAGCTTGATAATATACAATACTATTTCCTTTAGGGAAAAGATATATTTGAAATACTTTGAAAAGAAATAAACAACAAGACTTGTAATTAAGTGTTGCTATTTTAAGTGGAATTGGTTTCAACCATCAGCAGTCTGTCTTTTTCCTCAGCCTTTAGGAGACTGCTGCACATGATGAAAAGTTTAACTTGTCAAGTATAAATTTAGATGTAGAGTCCGGAATATCAAACTCCATGAGTGATAATTATCAGCACCTGGAAATAATTTGTACCAGAGAGTTAAAAAATGAGTTTTCCCTTTCTACAGATAGGGAGTTTTTAAACTCCCAGTCATTGGAATACTCCTCAGAGCTCGCAGTGACACGGCTTGTGGTTCATTCTCACTAGTAAACATGGCACCAAGCAATTAGATTGTCATTAGAAGATGAACATTAGCTTTGAAAAATAGGATTAAGAATAAGCTGAGAACAAATGATCAGCTAATGTATGCAGTTCATAAGTAACGCTGTACACGCAGGCTTTGGTGTGGAGCCCATTGAAGGCGGTGGAATTGCCTTCCACTGGCTTTCAATAGCTGCTGGCTCAGGCTCAGATTCTGGTTTTCCTTAAATTTTATAGCATTCATTCACCAGAACTATGGAAACTTTATAACTGGATAAAAAGTTGCTTCGCCTCCAAAGTGTAAAATAGTAGGATGTTGTGCTAGAAACTCTGCAAAGACAAGAACTAATTTATTCTTCTGACCTGTAGGCAGACAGCCCCTGAAACATACTCTCCAAGATTACTCTTCTGTTTTCCTCTTATCTGTGTGCAGATATCATCTAAGCAATTTCTCCGGTATCTACAAAGCTGCATCATTATTGCCTAGTTGCATACAATTTTTCCCCTACTGTTTTAAAATTAGTTTAGGCAAGAGAAGGCACCACCAGAACAGAGTATGCTCAAAAGTGTTTGGTTTTAAAACATGCAGAAAATGGGTAGCATCTGTATTACTGGAAAAGGGAGCAAAAGTGTAATAAAAATTCACATATACATAGTTCATGTAAGCTAAATATTTAGTAGGTATTGTAGTAAGTATTGCATATTTTTAATCAACTTTGAAAGAGTGACAGAGGTAAAATGTTAATAGTATTTTTAATTATTTAATAACACATTCTAAACCATTTATGAAAAGAATCTTATGGGATCAACAGACAATGTTCCATGACAAGGTAGGAATTTTAGGCAAGATTATTTTTTTTTTCAATGGAAGGAAATAGCAAAAGAAACAGAGTTGAAGGAGGAAAATACAGTCTCTCTCTAGAAGAGTGCTTGGTTGAAGGTAAATGAATTAATCCAATATTTCATTCTCTGAGAATGATGAGTTACGTAGAGTAACTAAATTATGGGCTTTTAATTGTTACTTTCTTTAGTCTATTATATGAACATTTCATATAATTATCTTTATTAGATAGTATAGATTTAGCTTAATCTAGGAAGTATATAATGGAAATATAATTATAGACAAGAAAAATGGATATTAAACTTATGTAATTTTCTTTTATTGTACTAAATGTTTCTGCAATTAAACTCTACTGAAATTATTTGAGTTTAGAATTTCATCAGTTTTAATGGGTCTGAGTTATTAAACATCTGCCAGATTAGGACCATCATATATAATTTCAGAAACAGAGCCATAAAAATCAGAGAAACTACTCATTTGAATACCATTTTTCATATGCTAAAGTATTTGGATGAACAGGCATTATAGAAAGCTTGTAAATTTGGATACCTGAGTTTTAGAAGTGTTGACTGCTATGATCATGTAGTGGTAGATACACACTGTATTTTACAGCTCTCATTAAATTGTTACTGGGAAGTAATTGGAAAAAGGTGGCATGTAGAAATGACTTTTCTTCACAAGATGTCTTTTTCTTTTCATGTGATGCAGGCCGAATTAGTTTGGGATTGCATGGCTTGGACAGTATCTGAAATATTTCTGTTGTTGATTTGCCAAACACATCTCCCTCTCTTTTTTTTTTTCTTTTTTTTTTTTCAGGAAAAAAAGGGGGAGGGAGAAAAAAAAGGGGGGTGGGTGGGAAGGCATGGATGAGAGATTCAATTTGGGAGTGATCTTTCTCTTGTTACATGATGTGAAGCATGTGTGGGAAATGTTTTCATCTTCAGAAGTCATTTGCCCCATGCAGAGAATGCTTGAAATGAAAATAACTTTCCAAATTAAAATAGAATGTGTAGTTTTTTTATTTACAGACACAGAGAGACATAGTCACTCATATGCATAGAACAGTACTTACTAGAGAATTCATTTCATTTTATTTTCTGTTCCTGACAAATATCATATTTATAAGATACTATTTGATAAACTTTAATACAGAATTATTTTATTCCTTTTAATCAAAAACATTTGTGCTTTTATTCCACTTTATTAATTAATACTTTAAGTCCAATCTCACCTCCTTCACCTCCAGTATCATGTTAAAATGTAACTGCGTGTCCCTCCTTTTCCACAGAGTTACAAGTACTGTCTTTTTCAATCAGTGTTAATAATTCAATCTTGAATTTTCCTTTTATTCTCATTTTAAGTAGCATTTCTTACAGCTGGTTGAATATTTCTTTCTGCTGTTGTTATTTGTAAAACTTGAGAACGAAATAGTTTCAGCCAAAGCTTTTAGCATCCAGTCAATGGGATTGGAACCTTGTGTGCCTCATGTCCCACCTCTCTAGGCTGGGCTTTCTGGCTGGGCTAGATATTTCTTTCCAGAATCACTGAGATGAGATGTGTCATGGGACCAGTAGTCCCGCTGTTTTTGGAAGCTACTTAATGCCTGTTGTAGTCCACTGACAAATGGGCCCCTTGGCTATTTTCATCCAGCCCTGCTTCATTAATCGATCTTTCTGTAATATCACACCTCAACTTCTGCAATTGTTCTCTGGCTTTCCAGGCTCTGGAGAAGCTTGTTTGTTTGACATTCTGGTTGCTGACACTCACTGTATGCCATTTCCACTCCTTTAAATCCACAGCCTTCCTTTCTCTGTCTTCCCAGGCTCTTGTTAAGTTGGAAAGAAAAAAAAAAAAAAAAAAAGTTGCTTTGATAAATACTGAGTGTAGAAGATAGTATTCAGTAAAA
The DNA here is from genome assembly GCA_024611175.1 of Megaceryle torquata. Classification (NCBI taxonomy): domain Eukaryota; kingdom Metazoa; phylum Chordata; class Aves; order Coraciiformes; family Cerylidae; genus Megaceryle; species Megaceryle torquata. The sequence continues at coordinate 97,792 of JANIJG010014660.1, forward strand.
CAGAGTGTTCCTAGAGTGTTTACTTTCAAACTTAATTATGTAATATTATGTAGAGAATTCGGTCTGTTTTATAGTTATTGTATTTAAGGTAATTCCAACAAAGCTGTATATTTTTTTCCTAAAGCAATGTTTAATATGTAAAAAGTAAATACAGTGGTATATGGTTATTATCTTGTACCCCTATCAAATCTGGCTGAAGGTTCAGGTTTTCTTGTACAGAGCAAGGAGATAACTTCAAAAGCTTGAATAGTTTGTAGTTTGGAGACGCAGTCAACTGAGAGAACTTAAAGATCAAAGCCAGAATATCTGATTTTAATGATGCAGAACATATGCTTCACCAAAAACCTTTTGGATTAAAAAAGTTAATGTAATCAAAGAGAAATGAACTCTTTGGATCTAAGAGTTGTGTGTTGAAGCACTCAGCACACTATCTTATAGTGTGGTGTTGCTGTAGTTGTGTATAAGAAGGAAAGTTAAGAGACTAGTGAACCTGGTGCTCAGAAACTTTTGTTTTGAAGTTCTAAAATATTTTTGTTCAAGAGCCCTTAAGAATCTTGAATAGGACTGTTTTGATGAAGAGACTGCAGATGCAGATAGACATAAAAAGCAAGATTGTTCTCTGGGAACTTGATTAGCCTTATTCAATAACTGAGAATCCAGGAACTCTGGAGAGTTTTTGATTTACAATGAATGCAAAAAAGGACCAGATAAAGGAACACAGACATATTTGCAAGAGGGGAAAAATGCCCAAGGGTGGAAGAGTTTCCTTTTATTGCAGTTTGATAAAGGGAGATAATGTAGACCCCATGCCTGGACAGAACAGTATTGATAATATCAAATTAATGGATGAAAAAATATATAAATTGAATTATGAGTTTAAAAAGAAAAAAGTTACTGGACAAGGAAGATAGCTGAGAAGTCTGTTTTGCAGTAGCTTCTCAGGGTCTCTTCCAAAGTCCCTTGAAATCAGTGGAATCTTTTCCATTGACTGCAATGAAAAATGAGTTTGAAAAGAAGGAGCATATCACAATAATATATACATACATCTAACATATATTTATCTATAAATCTGAAGTATTGCATGAATACCTTAAGCGTTCTTTGGACTGATACTTTTAAACATAGTCTGGAAGCACCAAATTGGTCAGATTTGTCAATTGCCAGCAAGAACTCTTACCAATGTAAGAGTTTTGTTGTTTTTTTTTCTTGACATTACTGACATCTCTTTTTTTTTTTTTTTTTGATATCTCTCATTTCTTATTTCTTGTAATGTTGTTTTATTCTTTTTTTCACTGTTTTTGAGATGCTTCTTGGAAGGCCTTAGGGGAAGAAAGGACTGCTGCCCCTGTTTCTCTCCCTTTCCTAAAGAGAGAGAAGATAACTATTTATGTTGATTTCCCACACACACTCATTGATAAATTTTGATTGTGACCAGCCCCACAGTAGTGTAAATGGCCAGAGCTCCATTTCCCTCAACGAAACTAGGCAGAAGTATAGGATCCAACTCTGAACCACTTTACTCACATGACTGGAAGCTGTGCTTTTTATTCTACAGCTATTTTCTTTTTATGTGATACTAAACTCCTTCTGTAGCTACAGAAGCTCACCGAGGCCAGTCAGATAGAAAGCCAATTACTAGAAATATTCAGCACATTTTTATTGAAGATTTTTGTGAATGCAAGTTGGCTTTTGGATAGATTGCAGGAAGAGTGTTTTCCCCCCTGTGATGTGACTTCTGAGGAGTAACAAAACCACCACAAGCCCCATTTTACATTCACTGGGGCATTCTGCATCTTATCTTTTGAGCTGTCCTTGCCTTGAACTAACCTGGTTTGTGAACAAGCTCAAGTGAGACATCAGGATCCCTTTGATCTCTGGTAGCTTCAGTCTCTGCATTGGTGACTTCGCTCATGATGAGATAGAGGTGAACTCATGGATTCAGGCACCAGACGTGTTTCAGAGGCAGGCCCAATTTGCAAGGATACCCTCTGTGTTACTTCTTTCCCTCTGTTGTTACTGCAACTGAGTGGGATTAACAGGCAGCTGAGAGCAGAGTACCCACTCCACTAGAGGTGTCATCGTCTTCAACCTGTGCTTCTCCAAGACTATACCTGACACATTATCGGGAGAGCAGTGTAATATACCATATGGAATGCCATCAGGTTTGGAATATAAACTCTCTCTCTCTCTCTCTCTCTCTCTCTCTCTCTCTCTCTCTCAAACTCCTGGCAGCCCTTATTAGAGAGCAGAACTATGCTGTGAGGACATGGTGAACTCCATTCTACTCCTGAAACAAATTTTAAACTTAAAGTCAGTGGGACTATTAACAGGGCAGTTCAGAGCTTTTGGTGGTATTATTTGTGTTAAGAGGGATTGTTTTGTCCTGTGTTCTGGGCCCCTGAAAAAAGCCGAGTTGCAAATGTTGCATTGATCAACACTTCAAGATATTTGCTAACCATTGTAGTGACAGGTTTCCAGTGACTGCTCTGTCATGCTGCCATGGTAAATTCTTGTCACACAGTGGATCTGAAGTTACTGGCTTGTGTACCTCTGCATCTAGGCCTTCTAGAGTCATGGTGGAGTAATTTCTGGAATCCTGGTGACATTTACCATATCTTTGTAGTCACTTTTTGGTGATAGATAAAAATAGGTTGATTGCAGGAAGCAGGATGCTTGGATTGCTATGAGTTTTCTGGCTTCCATCTCCCTTGAGGTTAGAAGTCAGGGTCTCCCTTTCCAAAATGCCCAACAGCTGTTTCTTCAGTTGCTTACTTATTGCTGGCCAATGAGTATATCGAATACTTGATTCTTAAGTGAAAGCAAATGTCAAGTTTTTGACAGATAATATGGGATTTAAAGAGTAGATTTTCAAAAGCACAAATGAAAGCTGCATGTCTGTGCCGCTAATGTAACACATTTTCTAAATTGTGAGTTTAGTCAGCAACCATAAAGGTCTGATTGCATCTCAGATGGTTTTGTACAAAACTAGCTGTGCACCCATTAGCAATGATGCTGTTGTTCACTTTGGCCTGGAATGGCTGTGCCAGGTTAGCACTCTGAGCTGCAGGCAGGCTTGCTTCTCCTTGGTGAAGGCTGTCATGCTGCAGCCACCTTTCTTGGCTCTGATTCTAAGCATGCAAATTTAAACCTTACCCAGATACATCAGCATGGGCCATACTGACACTACCCACTTGCTGGACTGTAGCATAGACGTGAAATATATTTTTGAGTTTGTATCTGATTGCTTAACTCCAATGGAGCCTACTGAGTATCCAATATCCCCTTATTTAGCCACCTGCCTATATTAAAAATACAATTTATGTGCAGTGAAAGAAAAATAGTAAGATATTATTCAACAAAAAGTAAAGAGGAAATTATAAATGTTAATGAAATTTAACATGGAATTTGTGACACTCTGTTGGGGGAGGACTTCTTAAAGGGATGTTGGGGAGTACATCAGATAAGGTAGTGAATCCAAAATATGATTGTCAGTGGGAATCAGTGCATTGTTTCACCACTGAAACAGTATTTTTCCAGTTCATTAGTCACTTTGTTTACTTTAAAATATATATAGACATAGGGGTAAACTTACTGTAGTTGCCAATGAAGCCACACAAGGAGTCCCATAAGAATGTGAAAAGAGTGCAGTTCTTTACAACAGTGAAATAGCAAAAGCCCAATTAATCAGTGGTTCTTTGCAGATTTTAGACCAGAACTGGCATGCTACCAAACTGCCCTCAGAAGAGGTCTAAAACAGCTCAGGAAATGATTTAATGGGCACCTGGTCACAGATGTGTTCCTGCCAGACATACTGTCTGCAATGGTACATCCCAAAATGGCCCTACAGGGTCTGAAATGCAAGGAACGTACACAAAAGTAGTTCTTTTTAGATTTTGAGAAGTAATAAGAGAAACAACAAAAACTCTAAAGCCAGAAAAAATCTGATACATAGTCTTCCTAATCTGTAATGTTCCTGTTAGTCATGCTGGCAGGTACCTATGCTCTTTGCTGACATTTGGGTCAGTATATCATAATTTATCTGTTTGCTTGGGGGGTTTTGTTTGTTTGTTTGTTCTATGTGTGGGGGGTTTTTTGTTCTGTTTTGTTGCGTTTTGTTGGTTCTTTTGTCGAATCAGGCTATACTTTGTTTATCTCAATGTCCACTTAGTTCTCACCGGGACTTTCAAGGTTGCAAAAGAGTGGGAAATGAAGCTCTAATAGCTGGTGGTGGTTGCAAGTGTTTAGATAAAGCTGTAAGAAATCATGGTGATGCCTGATCCCTTCGATACAAACTGCTAACAAGTTGCCTGATTTTGCTCTGCCATTTTTGGAGCACTCGTGGTTCTGCTGAACAATGATTTCATTCTCGGCTTCATGCTGTTTAATATGAAGTTGCATGCTAATAAATTTAGCACCAAGTTACTGACTTTGCCCAGATGATGGAAACTTGCCTGGACTGACCAGTTAGGAATGTCACTGGTATTGTTGTTTCTGGCTGGGTTTCAATTGGAAGAGGGTATGATAAAGTAGCTCTGATTTTTCTGCATAATTCTTTCGTCTGTAATTAAATCTGATTGTGCTGATTTTTGCACGTAAGTTTAGGAGCATATGTAAGGTCATTGGCATTTCAGAAGCTCTGGCTAATTAGAATCTTAAAGAAAATGTTTAGAAACCTGAATTTTATATAATCATCTAAGTTAAGAATGGTTCCATTTGGCTCACTGTGAAGTTTCTGCTGTGATGAGACTTCAGTGAGGTCAGTTTTTCATTTCTGGTAGGAACTTTTAGATAATAAACTAGAGAAAACCCTTAAATATAAGAAATATTTTTAGATAATAGACTGAAAGAAATGTTTCTCATATTTCTCAAATGTCTTAATGCTTAGAAATGTAAATAATCCTTATTTAAATATACTAGATTCTCCATCATTCTGCCTTTACTAGATATTTTTTTAGTATCTAAATAGGAATTAATTTCCAGGTCTGATTATGATTTCTGTACTTTTTTTTTTCTGAGACTTGGGCACATTCACGTATGATAAGTACTACTTGACTTTCTTAATAACAATTTTTTTCCCGTTGCTAACCTATCTTCTTCATGAGAATAATGGATATATGTGAGTCATGCTTTTTATCACCTCCACATCAAAGGTGCTTTTGCAAGTAAACACTGCAGCTTGGTGCAGGGAGGACCTGCCCTGCATGATCTTTGTCATTAAAACAGTGGGCATCTGACAGTAGAGATGACAAAGATTTAAAGAGCAACTTTTAAGGTTGGTGTGCACAACTGCAGTGAAATTATTTTTGTGACACTTGTAGAACAATTCAGGGTGCCTGGTAATAGTGTTCTGATATTAGTATCAGAAGTCTAATTTCAGTGAGTTAAATAGATACACTTGATAAACAGATAAGCAAAGGCATCTCTAGAAGGTGATCCTACTCTGGGGTAGGTGGTGTGTCTGGTTATTTATATGATTACAGCGGAAAGCATAGGCTCCCAGCATATGTCAGACAACTCTGATCTACAAAAATGGAGATGTAAAAAGAAGTAATATCTGCAAATTAAAAAGCAGAATTATACAATAATGTATTATCATAGATATTTGTGATTTATCCTGTATTTATGCTCTTTCATCCATTTCCTTGAGACTCTCATATTTGTCCATCAGCTGTTTTTAGGGTTTAGGTCTCTATGCATTCTGTTCTGTCTCCAAATTACAAGAGACTGAGGCACAGAGAAATTGTTGCTTTACATGGAAAAAAAATAATTTTGGTGTAGAAGTATCTAGCTTTTCCTCTAAATCTGCACAATACTTCACATAAAATTCATGGTAAGTTGGCTGCATGGAAAAGTTCACATAACTCTTTATTTTTTTGTGAAAGGCAGGTTGTGAAGTGTGAGAAAGAGAGGAAAGGGATACTATAATTTCTTTCTCCCTCTGAACCCTTTACAAATGGTTTCCTGGTAACACAAGCCCTTGGTGTGGCAGATGGATTTTATGAGAATTAATTGCAATAATATTCTATAAAACTGTCCCAAATGTTTCAAGAACCCATTTCCTCTTCTTTATTTTTCTGATGTCTACTACAAGGGTATGTCATAAATAAATACAGCAGGAATATTTCTACATGGAAGTAACAGAACTGATTTTACTTTTCACTTTCACAAAGGAATAAGTAAAGGTATTTAAAACTGGACTTGACTGCAAATACCATCAAGAGGTTACTGTAGAGGAAAATATTGCATTGCTGCAACAGGATGGGCTGCATGACCAGACTGTACTTTCTGGTCTGCCATCTGTGATTCCTTGGGACACTGAGAAGTGACACTAGGGATAGGGGTGGAAGAAATCACTCAACACATTTTGATATGGTCACATTAAGACAGTGAATAAACGTTCCTTTGCTCTTTACCAGCTGCTGCTCACATGGTGCTGGGAGCTGAACACTTCCCTGCATCATCTCTAGCATTGACTCACAGGAGAAGTAAACAGAGTACAGTCCATTTTGATGGTCCATGTTTATGTTCTATCTCAGTATGGAATATCTCAGCCAGGAGCCTCAGTAACCTAGAAAAACTGAGCAGATGTGATCTCCACTTCAGAATAAAAAAATAACCCGTGGCTGAATTTTTTTTCTAACTGTGGCTTTTGTTTTAGAGAGCACACTTCTCTTTACTTTCCATTTAGGTTGATTTTTCTGGAAAGGTGAGAGTTTAGGGCTCCTGCTCACTTCAGATGAAGTTGAGGGTGTTTATCCTCTCTGTCCTTAAAGCTGTAAATGTTGTAACCAAATGGAAGAATCATAAAATTATAGAAGTAGGAAGGGACCTCTGGAGATCATTGAGTCCAGTCCCCCTGCCAGGGCAGGTCACACAGGAACAGATCAAGGTGGATTTTGAAAGTCTCTAGAGAAGACTCCACAACCTCTCTGGGCAGCCTGTTCCAGGCTCCATCACCCTCAGGAAAGAAGTTTTTCCTCATGGTGAGGTGGAACTTCCTCTGTTCCAGTTTGTGACCATTGCCCCTCATCCTATCACAAGGTGCTACTAAAAAGAGAGTGTTTATAATGCAGGAAGAGGCTGCTAGCAAAACCTTGCTGTCCTGGAGACCAACTCTGTATCAAGGACAAGGGATTTGGTAGATTAAAAGACTCATGGAGATATCACCAGAAGGCGAGTAGTACAGAAAGAAAGAAATGTTTTGCAAAATTAGTTTTAGCTTACATTTATAGCGAAGATATTGAGAACACCATTTCTTTGCTCTTCCTGCTTCCAAATTTGACTCAAAATGATGAATAAACATGTTTTACAAATTTAATTTGGGAAATATGAAGTTATTGGTGTGAGAATTTGTGTGCTTTATTTGCTTCTACAAGAAAGTTTTAAAAATCTGGTTAAAGGCATTTTGTTTGTTATTATTTATTAATAGGATTAATCACAGCTGTGAGCCATGGTGATTAGTATGTGACTCACTAAGATGACATTGATTGATTAATGTGATCTAAGAAGTACTGCTTAACTGAATTTATTGATATTTAGTGATTTCTATGCCTTGAGTTTATGATCTGTTTCATTTTATACCAGCAGGAATTTGAATTTCCAGTTACTGCTGATATTTCTTGGTTTGACTGGTATAACTCTTCCTATTTCATCTGTAGCTGCTTTTTTTTAACCAGTTTTGTTGGTTTACACTTGGGTGTAAACTTGGGTGTAGGACAAGTGTTGGTTATCAACAACTTTGTGCATCCAAAGAGTCAATAAAGGATTACAGGATTTTCCTGTATCTCAACTTGCTCTCACTTCATGCACCAGGGCTGACCTGCTTGTAGGCCTTCTGGGTGGTAATCAAGAGCTTGTATAAGTGCTTGAATATGAAACAATGCTATTATAAAGAGAAGTAAAATGCAGCTATATTCAGTCTCTTGACTTGCTTTTTAGACTGTTCCATTAGGTTCAAGTATTATGAAGGGTTTGTGTGGTTTTGGACACTGGCTTTGCTAAGCTCCGATGTGAGAATGCTATCTTATTCCATAGGAAAGATGAATGTCAACAAGCCATCTATAAATGTCTCTAATTGTTGAGGCCATTTTGGCAATTGAGTTATGCATATGTACCTGTCTCTGCCATTAGCTTGTTTTGCAGAGTATGCTGTCCATCTGCTTCAAGCTGTCTAAATGCATGTTTGGCTTCATTACTTGCTCCTACAAATAATAAGGGATAAGTGCCTACATGGCACAGCCACACTCACTTCCCTCGTACGTTTGTTTCTAGCAGTTAGATGATGCTTTCTAGGTTGACCTGATAATTAATTTGGATTTACATAGTTTCTACATTATTATTTTGCAGGTGTCTTGTTTCCTTTCTGTCATCTCTCTTATTGTCTATCTTTTTCTCTCTTGCTTTCAGATATATGGGGTGGCAGTTATTTTCATATTTAATTTCAGTGAAAGAAAGGAAGGCAAATATATATAGTTCAGATGTTGCAGAGATTAGAAATGGTATGTAAGGCAGAAAGTAAAAGCTGTTGAAATGAGTTAATGGTATTCTTCTGTATTTCCTACTTATATATGATTTAGGAGTACTTCCCCATCCAACTGTTAAATAGAAGAAACACAAGCATGTTTTTATCACTGATTAAATAGCACCCAGACTTTTGAGAACTTCCTCTTTGTTTCAGGGCTTTTGTGTTGACATTGTGTCTCTTAACACTCTCTGGACTAGACTTTCAGTTATGGGATCAACTTACTATTTCACTTGTCCCTGAAAACTGTAACAGAGAAGAATTGGTTGGCATAAATAATTTTCTGGAGCTTGAAAAATCTGAACAGATACACATGTAGAGCTGATGGATAAAAGGAGAAACCTGTGTATTTTTTAGCAATACAAGAGGAGGTTCATTAGAGAACACAAATATCTTTGACCACGATTTGTAAGGAAATAATGGCAAAAGGCATCTTGCTGTTCCTGCTTTGCAAGCAGTGTGACTAAAACACATTTTTAATTCCAGCCTCTGAATTGAAAAGGGATTAGTGTATTCTTTGTATTAAACATCTTGCAATTGTGTAGCCTTTAGATCTTAAATTGTTTGTTCGACACTATTGTCGCGTTTAGTACTGAGAGAAAAGTGTTCTCCCATTAAAACCATTTTAGAATAGTCTCTTATATTTTACTGTCTGAGGCTATGGGTTAAAGGCCTCAGGTGTGAATGGTCTGAAAATACTGTGCAGGAACATTCATAAGACTCCTTTTAACCAAAGTCACCTAAATAGGTTGTTGTCCTAAAAGGGTTATTTTTATTTTTGAAGAAGAGATTATGGCACATCCCTTCCATCAGAGCACTCATTCCCTCACCTGCATTTACTCCAGATTTTGAGTTTTTAGTATGGCCTTCTCAATCTCTCACTGTAATCCTCCTTGACATCTGTAGCAGTTGAATCAAGTTTCAAGCTCATCTTTTATTATTCCTACTCAATCAAAGCAAGTGTGGTATTTCTTAATTCTGGCTACTAACAATGGCCACTAAATTACTGCAAAATAATTTTTGCTTTTTGACCCAGTTGCCAAAGATATTCTTTGGAACAAAGCAGATATGATTTTAGTGTGTTACAAAGATAACACAGCAGCTGTATTTGGCAAGGGTGCACTGGTTTAAATATCAGTGTCTACCAGACTGGAGGATGTCAGAAAATGGGAAATAAGTATGACCATAATAGATGACTGTGTAAACCATGGCTTATCATGAAACACTCAAGGAAAATGCTCTGGATCAACAGAGGTTTAGTTTGGTTGTGTCAGAGAAATGATGTATTAAAGTTTCTCTATTGCTTTGACCTTAGCTTGCATACAGTGGATATGACAACATCTGTCAATTTTTCAAACATGTATTTTATATATTTGAAATTCCTTCTATAAATCAATCCCAGAAATAGAAAGTGAGTTCCATGAAAGCTTCTAACAAAAGATTTATAAAAATCTGTAATTTTATTTTACTAATTTTTTTTTTTTTAACTAAAATAAAATGACTAACTGGGGAGGTTCTAGTTGACTTAAGATTAGCAAATGTAATGCCCATCTGCAAGATGAGCTGGAAGGGAGATCCAGGCTGTGGATGTTGTTAACTTGGACTTCAGGAAAGGTTTTGATACCATTTCCCACAGCATTGGCCTGGAGAAACTGTCTGCTCAAGGCTTGGATGGGTGAACATTTTGCTGTATAAAAAATGGGCTGGTTGGTTGGGCCGAAAGAGTGGTAGTGCATGGAGT
>JANIJG010014662.1:0-32888 GCA_024611175.1 Megaceryle torquata
TGCTGCTGGCAGTGATAACACCCCCTGTTTAGAGTTACTACCAAGGATTGGTGTGCAGACCAAGGCCACTGCTGGATCTTGTGCACCACATTGAGGCATACAGAAAAGTGAATGGCCGCACCTGCAGGGAGGAGTGGACAGGGCAAGTGACCCCAAACTGACCAACAAGGTATTCCAGCCCATATACGTTATATTCGGTATAAAGCAGAGGAATCTTGAGGGTCTATGAGGGTTTTTTTGTTAGCTTGCTAGTTTTGTTTTGCTTGCTAGCTTGCTTGCTTGCTCACTCACCCTCTTTCTGGGGGCTCTTCTGCCCTCTTGGACTACTTTGACAGCATTGCTTGGCTTGGCTCAGGTCCCCTTTTGTTTCCTTCCTCGGAGCGTCCAAGGAGGACTCTGTCCGTTCTGCCCTCGATCCCAATTGGTGTGTTCCTGAATCTGGTACCAGAATCTAGCTCCTGAACACAGCTCCTGTCTGCTGCAGGGCCCAGTCTGGGACCCCACGGTGCCTGCTCCACAGCATCAGTGGTGACAGTGTGTTGGGTTGATAGTGGTTTTGTATATATTTGTACATATTCTTTTTTTTATTATTATTGTTATCGTTAAAGCTGTTCTAGTTCCCTTTTCTAATCACTAATTCTCTCTCCCTTATTCCCTTTCTCTTCCCCTTTGGGGAAGGAGAGGGTTAACAGAGAACATCTGTTATAGTTCTAAGGGGCCACCCTGACCCTAAACCATGACAATAGGAAATCTGAATTTGTGAATAACACATCAAGTCCCTTGCAGCTGTTCTGAAGATTTTCAGAAACCTACCTTTCCCATTTTGTTGATGTTCTATCTCAAAAAGAGAAATTGCTACAAGATCATCAGAGCTACATGAACAGGCTACACCTCAAATAACTCTGGGCATTTAAATTTAAAAACACCACACATCTCATTTAAGACCCTTTCTACTTTCATCAGGGAGAAATATGTTTCTCTAGAGAATAACTGCACTGATTTTTAACATCATAAACATTTCATCCTAAGTGACAATTTCATTTGGTCTACTTAGGAATACTTTGTAGTCTTTTGCAATGTATTTTCTTTCTTTCCTTTTCCTTTGTTTCTTTGGTGTGTGACATAGGCAGGAATGTAAAGTAGAAGAACTGACCATGTAAAAACTTGTAACAGAAACTCTATCATTCAGGTAAAGGTTTTACTTTAAGATATTAATGTACATGGAGGTATAGTCTGGAATACAGTGATTTACTTCTATGTATAATATCAGCACTGAAATCTTTCATGTCAAAACTAAGACCTGATACTTTCCTCCCCGCCAAAAAATAATCAGCTTCCTGCTCCAGTACGAACATTTCTGCAACTCACCAGTAAGAATTTCTTTCCTGACTTTGAAAGTATCAACAATGGGTGTGATAATGCCTTCAATGGTTCCAAACATGCTTCCAAGTCCCAAATTTACCAGCATGAGGAAGAACATGACTGACCAGAAGGGAGAAGCAGGAAAGTGGGTCATTGCTTCTGTAAAGGCAATAAAAGCTAAGCCAGTACCTTGAACCGCCTGTCAGTGAGAAAAAAATCCATATTATTATTCATGGACAGTGTCAGCTTGGTAGTGCAACAGTCTAACTTCACGTTCATGCAGTATCATTGATTAAACCTTGAAGGTAGAGTGAAAAGCTGCTAATATGCAATTCTTCCAAACCTGCTAACTTAATACTATTCACTGAAACAGTGGATTTGGCTGAGATTTTGTAAGTTGACTGCTATCAGGAGCACATTTATTTCAAAGAATCTTAGAATACCAAGTTGGAACGGACCTCGAGGATCATCTGATCCAACCTTCCTTAGGAAAAGCACATTCTGGACAAGATGAGATGGCCCAGCACCCTGTCCAGCTCAATCTTAAAAGCATCCAATGTCAGGGAATCCACCACTTTCCTTGGAAGATTATCCCAACAGGTGATTGTTTTTATTGTGAAAAATTTTCCTCTAATGTCCAATCAGAATTTCTTTCCCTTTCATTGATAATTTTGCATGAGATGTTTTAAAAAGAACCACTACAAAATACAGTCTGTTTTCTCCAGTAAGTATATAAAGGACTTAATTTCTTCACCTATTTGTTTCAAATGTAAATGGCCAGAATAGTATACATTTCAATGTCTAAGTCACCAATGTGACATTATGTTTCAGATGGTGGTAGAACTATATAAAAGTCGGTGTTTAAAACTGTAAGTCCCTCTGAAAAAGCTAGAAAAACGTATTTGCCTTTACAGATCTCACTTAGCATAAAGATTTCAAAACAGGATTATATTAATTAAACAATTATCTAATAAGTAAATAACTTTTTTACTTGCTAATGAAGTACTATTTGTATTTAATAATTGTATCAACATTAGAAGATGTCGTAATTCGAAATGTTGAACAGAGGTACACCTCTGTTCAGTCTTGGGAAAAATGCTCATGCTTAACTCTTCTAAAAAATAGAACTTTAAAACCCTCCTGAGGAAAGCAATATAATGATCACAATATAGATTATAAATCAGTGAAGATTATCTTAAGACATTTAGATGCAAAAGCCCTCAGAATGAGCTAGAATGCAACCCTGCAAAGCACCATGATATGGATCTCTACAGGTGCACTGCTCATACAGTACACTATATGCTGCTCATATATTACACTATACTGATACTCTGTGTAAATATACTTCACAGTTTATTTCAAGCTTACCAATATTCATCCACTCATAATCTCTCTACTTAAGACTTACTACTTATTACTCTCACCTTGTTAAGTTCATCTTCAATTTGACAAGATTTCAGACCGAGAGAATCAAACTCTTCTTCTTTAACTTTCTGAATAATATCATAAACTAAATTGTAATCTTCTGCTGTAATGCTTGAGAAATTGATATGATGTGGGATCATATCCTGGCTCAGATTGCCTATTTTCAAAAGTTTTAAAATCTTTTCTGAATTTCTGTAAAACACAGTAAAAGACAGAAATTAAACTCAATGATCTTGGTTAATTCATAAATGAAATATACCATAAAAATAAAAATAAAAAAAAAGGATATTCGTACTGGATGACACATTTTTCATTTATGATATTAGCTTTGAAGCCCAGAACAGCAAACACCACCAATGTTGCCAGCACAGAAGTGAAAAAATTGATGAAGGACACCAGTACAGCATCAAAATGGCAGTTGTTGTCTCTCTTGTTGTAGCTTGAAAAGGCAATGACTCCACCAAATCCAAGCCCTAAGGCAAAGAACACCTGAGTAGCAGCTTCTCTCCAGACCTTGGGCTCCAGCATTATTTCAAGCTGTTTGAAATTAGATATAATATATGTCAGCTATAAAATGCATTTCTATTATATGAAAAGACAAGAGAAAAAAAACAAAACAAAAACAATCAAACAAACAAAAAAAAACCCCAACTAAGTAAACAACAAAAAAAAAATCCATGAAGACAACCTACATCATAAAATGCTAATACTCCACTACAAATACATGTTCAGTATTGATAAAATGAAAGCTGAATGTGACACTTAAACTTGAGTGAACTTATGGGCCAGGATTTCTTATTTTATGTATTACAAGCATTAAAGAGAAACATGCTATAATAGTATGTTCCAAACAATGAGACATACTAGAGCTATATGATAATTGAAATAACAGTTAATTAAACAGAGAAATGAGAGAACATCCACCTTGTCTGTTTTTTTTTTTTTTAATACAGTATTTACTGGGGGTTTTTTTACATAAAATGCAGTAAGTATATTGAGAGTTGCTTTGTTGTTACTTTTCAAAACAACAAAAAAAGTGAAAATGAAATACACATATTTATATGAGATGCTACTACAGGAAAATATGTAAAGCAAAATGCAAATTGTGAAATAAACATTGGCCACCACAATCTATACAGTCCACAAGTAAAATCTTTCTTAAGACAAATGCCTTGAACTTACCCTAAGTTAAATAGGTCATGTATTTAAGGGACAACTAAGCCTTTTATAAAAAAAATTTACTATATTGCTCATTCAGATGTCCATACTTAAAGAAATAGCTTTGTTACAAAGTTATGAGTCATCATCTGTCTATCTCAGATTCTTCTAGATACAGAATGATAAGAAAGAAGTACATGTGCAATTTAAACATGAGATTCAAGGCCTCCATTTATTTAACAGTGAAAGACCTTACATCTGCACATGCAATTTTGGTTTGTTTTTTTTAAATCCTAGGCTTATTGAAAACAGTAAAACTACAAAGTGTCAGCATCATTACACTGACTGTCTTACTTTGGTGGAAAAAATAATTTCCTATTCTTAGGTATGAGATTTTTTTATAGATGAGAAGCGGATACCTTCTTTGTTCATTTAAATATAGCTAAAATACCATATAAAATAAATAAAAAGTATTTATGTCAATAAACTTGTTCCTAACTTGTAATTTTTGTTATAGTCACAATGCACAAGTAGCTAATGCATACAGTTCACCTGCCTGTATCACAGTCATACTAGAGCTGTTCCACTAGAGGGAGATCGAGGAATATTCTTAATTTTACCAAATCTAAATGGTTGAAATATGGAAACCCTTGCTGCAATCTGCAATGTATCACTTGGAATCATCAATAGTACTATGTTTCCAGACACACACTGCCTATCATTTAAAATTAAACTTGTAATTGATTGGCTATTATATTTTTTATGATATTTAGTGATCTCTGTATTTAAGCTTCAAAAGTCCTACAGTTTCATTACAGTACTTGACTTCAGTAGGCTTTTTCTATATCTCTTTTTAGGTTTTTCATTAAGGTTATTGTTTAGAATTTCTGCTTTGTTCAGCAGCCACACCAGAGGAATTCTCCCCTTCTTCAATAACCCTGTGCTCTCAAACCTGCACCAACGCGTGCCCATTCTTTGCTGTGCTGACACAACCCCTCTGTGGGAATGTGTTATAATCATCTGTGGTTCAAAACTGGTCGTTTACTGAACTATAAAAGGCTGAAAAGATGTTTCCTCCTCTCCTCTCATGTCTATCTACCTGGATAACTTTCAACTTAGATCAGTTACAGTCTGCCTGCCCAAATGAACTCTTAGCACAATGGAGCAAATGGAGACAACAGGTTGGGGAGTCTGAATTCCTTCAGGTAGTTTCCTAAGAAACTGGAGTCTGAAGTAGTGCTAATGTATAGAAACAGATATAATGAAAATACTTCTGAAGGTTTATATTCACATATACTGTACGTGACATACAGACCTATCAAATTTAAACCACAACTTAAATTTTGATATATAAAACTGGAAATCAGTAGAAGAAATTAAGAACAATTTTTCTTTCAAGTTCATTCATCTAAACGCTTGAAAAAATTGTATAACTAAATCATAACATAACTATAAAGTAAGCATCAGCTGCAACTTATTTTAGATCTAACTCACAAAAGATAGTCATGAGATGGTGGTATTCAAGGGGAGATTCAGTGCTTACTTTCCCTCGGTATCTCTCAGAGGTACTTCTCTAGCTAACAAAAGGATTAATACTGTGGTTGAGAAACAAAATTACTTCAAGAGGCCTGTCTTCCATCTCTGTGATAGAATTCCTCTTTGTCAGTAAGCATTACATTTCTCTGTTCCTCAGATTTTCCAAATTTGCCAAAGCAGCCTGCAAGTTCCTGCAGAACCATGACTCTCTTAAAGCAGTGACAGTGAGTAAAACAGAACATGACTGCATATCATAATGCAGGAAATAACAATGTCACGGCTAACAAAGGTAATTTTTACAGGGTAACAGTTCTCCACATATTCAAAACACCTGTAATGAAAACAACTAACAGCACCCTGTCATCTGGCATTAGCTACTATGTGCATTGATTTTAATCAGCTTATTATTTGGCTTTCATTTTTTAATCAGTCCTGTTCATGTTGTTCTGCTCAACAATATGAAGCTCAGCATTATGCACTCCTGAGTATGTCTCTGACTATTCAAACGTGCTGTTTCTGTAGTATAGATAGAGTTACAAGCTATTCAAAATTGGTGTGGGCAGAATTTAGATCTTCAGGTTAAACAATGATTTGTAACATCCCTTCTCATTTCCATAGTTATCAAATCTAAAGTTCTGTAAGACACATTCACACTAAAAATGCTGACAGTAAAAAAAAACGTATGCTTAGACTTGCTGCTATCTTGGCATGACAACCATAAGTAACACACTAAGGAAAGCGGAGTGATGAGCATTCACATTACTTCAGTATTAAAAACAGCTTTCCTGTACTTTGGGCTACTACACAAACGGCATTAATTTATTTCTAAAAAGAAACTAAACAATCAAAAGTACAAGTTAATTATGTAAAGCCATGACAGCATTCAAGGTATGGCATTTCACTGTGACATCCCAGAACTAGGCTTTTCAATCCTAGAAAACAGAAAGGCTTAAGACTCACTTCTCTTTTCAGCATTTGGAGCTCTCTAAACATTCTGGATCTTGTAAATAGCACTTACAGTGGCTTAGCTTTTAAAGGCATCTAATCTGGGAACCCTGTACCTAAGGGAGGTAACTGCACAGACCCTCGGAACACTTAGCGCCTTTGGACCTTTGGACTTGATTATTGTGCCACTGAGGTCAACAACAACAATTCTGCAATTCAATCAAACAGAAATATGGCCAAATGTTCTATGAAGCCACTAAGCTTAAATGAGAGCATTCATAAATGGTCATATTGCCACTGAAATTTTAATACACTGCAAACATAAACTAAGCACATACCTTAGGAGTGAACATGTGACGAATTCCATCCAATGACCCATTGAGGAGCAGTCCTCTGATCAGAAAGCATAAAAGTACCACATAAGGAAAAAGGGAACTAAAATACATGATCTGAAAAACATTAAGAAGAAATTTAACATAAAATCTGTGAACTTTATTTTCAATAGCTTCATTCACTACTCAGTATCTTTTGGATATATAAATTGATACTGTAAAATAAGTTCTGTACTGTATCAAAACTATACAGTTGTCATTGTGCTAACTAACTGATAACAAACTGCTGGGCTTCAAGAGAAATTCAGTGTCAATTTGATGAGATAATGATAAGGAGGACTGAAGTAGACTGGTTTAGAAATGTTTCACATTACAAATACACTTGAATCAAGTACCTAATATGGTAAAGGTATGCAGCATGAATAGAAACTTATTCTGTCTTCAGGAGAGAAGACAAGAGTCAATGGAACATACATAACCAATGGATTCAAGTCAATAAGTAATGCTTATTGACAAAAACCCCCAAAACATTAGAAACTGAATGTGATCTTTCATTCTCCACCACTGAAAAGCAAATCTATTCTGTGTAGTTTAGTAAAATGATTCTATCACTAAACTTTACAGTTGTTTCTTTAACTGAAATAAACTAAAAGAGGCCACTGAAATTTACACTTCAGTGCCAAAGCTTTTAATAGCAAAGACATTTTGGCCACTAGAACAATTTTTATTTATCTGAAAATCCCACTGACATCAACAGCACTAGCAATAATTCACTAGGCAATTCAGCTGGCTGCACAGCAAGGAAACAAGGTTGCAGATGCAAAAGGATGGTTAGCCATCAGTCAAGAGAAACAATCTGGAATCCTGAAAAGCATCTCCATTAATGACAGAAGCATGGATACGAATGGCACTAAAAATAAAAATAAATAAAAACAAATTAAAAAAATAAAAATAAAAATGGCAAGGCATTTTGAGGACCTGGCTGCCCTGCAATCATACTGTAAGTATATATGGAAACCTAATTCCTTATGCTGCAAAATAAAGCTGATGTACAGTTATTCACAAGAGTTATATTGATGAGAATAGAAATTATTCTTCAGATCTACATTCCCACTAAATTACTATAATTCCTACTAAAATTACTACAGTTTTCATGCTTAACTACTAATAACTTAACTACTAATACTCCTCTACTAATAGTGGCATGAGTCACAGCTTCTAACCTAAAGATTTCATGAGAGAATAAACAGAAGGTGTGGTGAACAAAATGTCGCAAAATGTTTCAAAGAGAGATGCTATCATTTAGGTAAAGGGTATACTCACTTTGCCTGAAGACTGAATGCCTTTGATCATGGCTAGGCATACCATGACCCAGGCAGCCAGCAAGCAGATAGTCATCTTCCAATTTAAACCCCCACTCTCTGATAGAGAGCTGGAAATGTTCAGGGCTTCTCTGTACCAGTAGTAAGTGGTTGCAGAACTTTTTTCACACTCTGGCTCCACAACTGTCAAGGGATGTTAGCAAGTAAAAAACAGGTTCAGGACAGAAGTACTTTCCCAACATTTCATAACAATGTTCTACCAGTTCTTGATATTTATGATTGCGCCATCATCATTTACTAAGAAAGAAAATTCACAAATAGTCTTAAGACATTGTCTAAAGGAAAAAGTGACTGCTAAGATTCTGTGCATTTTTGAAACATCCTTTTGGGACAATGTGTTCCTCTGCATATGGTCACTATGAGTCCTAGGCAGAATTTACTTTTTACTTAAGTACTGAATAGTAAGCCAACCTAGATGAAGACATACATTCCATTTATCACACACAAGATTAAATTACCCATATATGATACTATGACTTATATACTATAAAAAGTATCTCTTTTTATAAATTATACATGTCTGACAATCAATCATGTCTCTATGATACATCCTCAGTCAAACTAATTAAAAAAAAAAAGAAAGAAAAAATATACTAATTTTAAGAAACCTAACATAGGTGTCAGATTGTCACTGAAATCAACTTTCAGAAATGACAGGATGTTATCAAATATAAATCTTTTCTTTGTTTCACCTTAGTTCAGATGACCTCTGCTGAACTTAGGCTGACACACTGTATCTTAATATTTAGCCAGGATAAGAGTATGTAAACAACCACTGTGGCTCGATTAATGGACAATAGCTTGTAGAATACAGTCAATTTGACTGTGTACCAACTTTAACAAATACTGATTATTTCAAACAACTGAAACAAGCAACTCTGGCAACGGCACTATAAAAATGTCATAAAACTTTATCAAATGACCCTGTTTACGTTCTTTGGTAAAAAAACCTACAAAATATAATTAAAGAAAATTTAGGATCTGAAATGTAAGGAAATTACAAGAAATACTTCAATAGCAAGGAAAACACAAAGTGTGTAACTATTATGAGATAACCAAAAGATAAGGAATTTTTAATGCTGTTGTATAATACATCCGTGTAAGAACATCCCATTATAGCAACAAACCAAACCAATTATCTCAATTCTATTGGTTTACGAAGCAAATGCTTTTATCACATGCATTTCATTGATGTTTACAATTTTCCATTTTCTGCTTTGTTAGTAATGCAACTTCTTGCTTTTTGCCAGGAAGTATCCTACTAATTAAAATGCAGCAATATCCTCCTTCCACCTTTGTTTTTCATCACATAAGCATAAATCACAGTATCAAAGTAAGAGAAAAAGTAATCAGTATTTTTGTTCTGCAATACTAAGTGCTATACTAAATAGCACTTCCCTAATTTCATTAGTCTTTAAAATACTATTGAAAGTGATGTTCCTTTCCAAATACAGTATATTTATATTCTATAAGGTTGTTCTGTGTATTTTTTTGTGTATAATGTAATATTTTATTAAGTTGGAAAACCTGCTTTGCATACGCCACTTTTTCTCACAGGTATCTCTTTGAATTGTGGGTTTATTTTTTTCTTTTGTTGAAAACCTCAGATTTTATATATTTTATATGATTTTTAAGATTTATATTTTAGATGATTCTTAGGAACATAGACTTACAGGTATGAGTTGTATTTTTAACTAAAGGACACTGGTCCCATGGTAATGGGTGTTGAAAAGACTGTGAAAAGTAAAAGAGACTCCATCCAATAATTACATTGTAGTACAGGGCCACAAAGAAACATACCTACAAAAAACAAACAAACAAACGAACAAGATCAAAAATTAGCATTTACTACATTTGTAAATTAAAAAAAAAAACCAAAACCTATTGAATTTCTGCATATTCCTGCACTTCAGCCATTGAACCTAAATTTAATTAAAATAAGTCAGAATTGCATGTCCCATTAAAGTACCTGACATGCTCTAAATTTTCACTTTTCTTTGTAATTATCATGTAATACCAATACTTCTACAGGTGTGTTTTCTCCAGAAGATTACTCTGTTCCCTGGTTCCTAATTCCAAAAGAATCACAAAGAAAGAGTATAAGTTGACTGGTTTTACAGACACATCTATATTAACATTTTTTAATACACTAATTCAAGCTTTAGAATCTTAAAAAACATTACAAACTGACATTCACACACAGCTACAAATCAGTGTCCTTTCCCTGCAGCAAAACAGAAAGTCTAAATTGTACAGACTGATAGCAAACCATAAAATTAACGTTAAAAACTTACTACACAGCTTGCAAATCCAATTCCTCCAAGTTTGGGACTAATATAATTCCACACACCAATACTCCCCCGGCGGATCCTCTGCCCCACAGCAAGCTCCAAGAAAAAGAGTGGAATCCCTATTATCAGTAGCAAGATTAGGTATGGCACAAGATAGGCACCTATGAAAGGAACAAAGTATAAATCAAAGTGCCTGGAAGAGTCAGAACTTGACACAACAAATGTGAACCCTTCCCACAACTTCAAGTTTGAATTCATGTCATTCACTTCAAATCTTTTTTGATCACATGCAAAAAGTAGTTTTACCTGAATCTTTGCCATAAATCATTTAAGATATAAAAAACCAAGAGACTGAATTTCTAAAGCATTGTAACATTTTGAGGCAAACCTTACTGCGAGTTAGCTAAACTAGTTGTTTCACTTGTGTGAAATTTTGGGCATTTGATCAAACTTTTTAGAAATATAGTGAGGCAATCAGAATCTGAATCAACATTTCTTAAAAAACTCTACACCTTGACTTGTAACAGAGTAGGAAGACTGAATTTATAAAGGAAATATAGAAAATACTGTGCCTACAACATTCTGAATTTCATTCAATCTTAAACCATTTCAGAAGATTGTTGATTTCTCCACATGCGTCTCAGATGTTCAGAAAGGGGATTTCACAATAATGACCCTATCCAGCTAGGCAAGAAAACTGTATCAGCCCATTTCTACCAGGCTACAAAGACTAGATACATGAGGTGGAAATAAAATGGAGTACTGTAGACCTAGATCTTGTAGTACTCACAGACTCTCATGAAAGCCATAGTTGAAAATGCAACTATTACTTCACTTTTATATGTAGATATACATATAAACCAATTCATTTTTTCAAGGTCTTATTCCCAGGAAGTGGTCATACACAATGCTAACTTAAGGATCTATCTCCATTTATTCAGTAAAATTGCAAGCAAATATTATCCATACACTAAATTCACTGACAAATTCAGAGGCTAACTTCCTCCTTGGTGTTGCAGAGTACTTAGTACCAGAGCTATCAAAACATTCTGGCATTAGAAATAAGCAACATGACACCTAATTTTCAAATGCATGGCTCTTGTGTTGCAATATAGAATACTGTGCTGGCCAAATAATTCAAGGGGCTTAGTACTTTTGCTTACAACTGTTGTAAAGCTGAAGAAAGCACATGAGAGATGTAGACTGCAGCATGTCAGAGCAAGTTACAAAGCAAACATCTAAAGACCTCAAAAGCTTAGACTCAGAGCTATTAAGTTGTATAATCACTCTATTCATCTCTGATGAGACAGAAGCTGAGCAAAGTTCAAAAACCAACTTGGGATTTATTCTCAACTCCAGTTAAGTGCTACTTTAAGTTTCTTCATCCAGAGTCAACTTTCTAGGGCTTCAAAATACACTGTCATCTGCATGTCCTTAGTAGGCAGCTTATGTCATAGAATACAGCTTATTTTAGAAAACTTAAACTTTCCTAAGATGTGCAGGATGCCTTAGATTTTTTGGTACCATCTACTCCTTTTTAGGTTCACTTGCTATTTTGCTCTTCATGAAATACACACAAATAGGACATCATCTTCCATTATAAAGATCTTAAAAAGATCCTAATCATGGAGTAACTAGTCTTGAGTCTAAGAACAGTAGGAAAAAAGAGGAAATAAAATCTGAGGAAAGCTACTGCTGGACCAGATAAAGAATACTGATTTTATTTACCTCACAGTTTATAGACTACTGTTAGCAATTAAATAGGTCCTTGTGTTTTTATTTTCATGACATACTAATATGATATGCAATGACAATGTGCAAGCAGCACTTGGTCAAAACCTGTGACAGGCTCTGAACAGTATGTTTTTAGTGTACAGTACTGCATTCACAGACCTAAACATTATGGTCTATCTACCCACTTCAGCACACTACACAATGCTTACTTAGGTATCATTTCTACTGAGGTAGTAGATACAATCTCGTTCAGTACTTTGCTGCCTCTTATGGTTTATCTTGAGCATGCATAAAATTGAAAGAACACAAAGGACTTACTTTCTACTATGAAAAGAGAGGTGAGACAGAAGGAAATAAATGTGAGAAAAAATGAGGAATAGAGTAATTACCCCATTCTAAAATGAGGGGGACTGTCTTAGGAATATAGAAGACAAAAATACCATTTGACTAATTATCATCAATATCCTCTCAAAATGTCCACAAGACAGAAGCATACTGTTAACTCACATTGCAAATGAGAAGCTTTGGCATCACTATCTTTAAAACTTTGGTCATACCATTATTTGAAATCCAACAGTACATAGTTTTTTAATTGTGTAACACTACTGAAAATGATACCTGAGATCTTAGTTAAGACAAGTGTTGCATAATTGAGCAGAGACAGCCTAAACAGCTCAAAAAAGTTTGGGCCTAAGTGACTTACCCTGTATCCCACTGGATGACTGTACTAGAGCAGGAACTGAACCCAGCTCTTCAGAGTCCCAGTCCACAACCTTAATCACAAGGCTGCAAAGTTAAGCACATATTTAAAGACTGGGCTGACGTGGGTGTTTTATGGTGCAGTATCAATGTAAGTTACAAGATTTATCAGTTAGATTCAACTAAATGAGTTAGATAAATGTGGTGCTAAATCCCCACATTACATTATACATAGAATCATAGAATCATTAGGGTTGGAAAGGACCTCTAGGATCATCAAGTCCAACCTCCCACCTTCATCCTAACATCTATCTATACATTAGACCATAGCCTCAAGTGCTACACCCACTCATTTTTTAAACACCTCCAGGGATGATGACTCCAACACTTCCCTGGGCAGCCTATTCCAGCGCCCAACCACTTTCTCAGTGAAGAATTTCCTCCCAATATCCAATCTAAACCTCCCCTGACACAACTTGAAACCATTTTGTCTCATTTTATCATTAGAAATTTGGGAGAAGAGACCAACACCAACCTCGCTACAACCTCCTTTTAGGTACGTGTAGAGAGTAATAAGATCTCCTCTTCTCTAGATTAAACAACCCCAGTTCCCTCAACCTCTCCTTATAAGGTAGGCTTTCCAGACCCCTCACCAGCTTTGCTGCCCTCCTCTGGACCTGCTCCAGCACCTCAATGTCCTTCTTGTACTGTGGTGCTCAAAACTGGACACAGTATTCAAGGTGTGGTCTCACTAGTGACGAGTGCAGGGGTAGGATAACCTCCCTACTCCTGCTGGTCACACTGTTTCTGATACAGACCAGGATGTTGTTGGTCTTCTTGGCCACCTGGGCACACTGCTGGCTCCTGTTCAGCTGGCCATCCACCAACATCCCCAGCTCCCTTTCCACCAGGCAGCTTTCCAGCCACTCCTCCCCAAGCCTGTAGCGCTGCCTGGGGTTGTTGTGATCAAAGTGCATGACCCGGCCGTTGGCCTTGTTAAACCTCATCCCATTGACCTCAGCCCATCGCTCCAGCCTGTCCAAATCCCTCTACAGAGCCTTCCTACCCTCAAGCAGATTGACACTCCCACTTAATTTCTTGTCATCTGCAAATTTGCTGAGGGTGCATTTGATCCCCTCATCCAGTTAATTGATAAAGACATGAAACAAGACTGGTCCCAAAACTGAGCACTGAGGGACACCGCTTGTGACTGGTTCACAACTGGATTTAACTCCATTTACCACCACTCTCTGGGCTTGGACATCCAGACAGTTTCTAATCCAGTGAAGAGTCCACCTTTCCTAGCCATGAGCTTCTCCAGCAGAATGCTGTGGGAAATGGTGTCAAATGCCTTACTGAAGTCCAGGTAGACAACATTGATGACTCTTCCCTCATCCACTAGGCAGGTCACCTGATTGTAGGAGGAGATCAGGTTGGTTAAACAGGACTTGCCCTTCATGAACTCATGTTGGCTGGACCTGATCCCCCCGTTGTCCTGCACTTGCCACGTGATCACCCCTAAGATGAACTGTTCCATAATCCTCCCCAGAACTGAGGTCAGGCTGACAGGCCTGTAGTTCCCTAGATCTTCCTTCCTACCCTTCTTGTAGATGGGTGTCACATTGGCAACTCTCCAGTCATCTGGGACTTCCCCAGTTGACCAGGATTGGTGATAAATGATGGATAGAGGCTTGGCAAGTTCCTCCGCCAGCTCCCTCAGCACCCTTGGGTGGATGATATGACACAGCCCTGTAATTCAGAGTGAGTAGCCAGCAGAGTTCATGTCTATACTGCAGAGCTTGTGTAGAGCACCTGAAGTACTGGCCTTCTAATCATTCAAATCCGTCATCTCTGGGCAAGTATTTTGTTTCAGCCTTGCCTTGAAGCTAGGCATACTAAAGTATGTAAAGAACTGTAAGATATGTTCACTTCATCATAAAAGAGAATCAATATGAAAAAAACTCAGCATGTCTCTTATTTGCCAGTGCATGGAAACATGGGTCCTTCAGTTACAATATTGGATAAGAATCATTTTTATTTGAATTAGAACAGTATATTATACATGCTGGCCTTGAACAGCATCCTACAATTAGTTTTATTGTCTGCTTCATCTACCAGCTAAGCAGCCTTCTGAATATTACAGTTTTGTGTAGTTCAGGATCCCTGGGTCTCCCTTCTAGATTCTCAAAATTATTCTAAAGTAACTTTTATTTATTTATTTATTTTTGGCCTTAAACACTTTTGTATTAAAACACTCATCTCAATTTCATAAGGAAAAAAAAAAAAAGTCTAAAAAACCCCAAACCCTCATCCTTCTTCACTAGAAGGAATGACAACAACACAAAAGATGCTGGGAATGGTGAATGTTAATACTGTGCACAGCACTGCTTTGATTTCTTCACTTTTTAATTTAACCAAGCACTGTAATGGGAAAACTGGTGAATTGTCTCTCTTGATATTACGATAGCTACTACACTTGGCAACATTATTAATAGAAGTGGAATGTTAACATTGGTTTTGATTTAAGTTCTTAAAAATGCTCAGGGGGGAAAAATAACATAAAGTGACATGATTCATAGTGATTAAAGAGTTGGAAAATAATTTCAGAAGCAATAATGCAAGATGAAATAACAATTACCAGCTTGATACTACAGAAAAAACTTTTCTTCTCTTAGCCTTTTTTGATGTAACATGAAAAATACAGTAGCTTTCCAGATTTGTTTCAACTGCTGCTGTGCTAGTTTTCAATTGTGTCTAATGATCAATTTAATTCTTATTCAGTGAAGGTGAGCTTTACTACTGTCTTGAAGAGACATCGAAGTTCTTATAGCTTACTGGAGACTTACTAACAGAAAGCTAGCAAGAAGCTGATATTCCTGATATTCACATGAAGATCAACTTATTTTCAATGTCAAACCTTAAAATTTTCAGTTATGACAAGCAGGTAACAAAGCACTAGAGGTTTACAGTCTATTAAGCTCCTCTAAGTGAAATTATTTAACATGACAAAATACTGGTTATTTTTACCAGGAAAACTGTTAAATGGTTTTATGGTTTACCTGTAGGTTTGTAGCCTATCCTACTGATCATCTAGTCTTCCTGTCACTAGTCTTTCACAGTTTAAATACGTTCAGGTGTGCCTATTTACAAAACTGCATTAAGGATAAAATCCCCTTAGTCAATAATCTTTAGTAAAAATTTACACTTACAAAATAAAAATAAAACATTTTCAGCACACCAAAGTACAAATACATTTTGAGTCTAATAATACAATTTAAATCACAGCTCACAAAATATTGTATACATGAGTGAATTCAAGACACTGATTATATATTATTGATCAGAAGCTAAATAATGAAGCTACTGAACCTATACTCAAGTGTTGAAATACAAGGGAGAACTTTGCTTTCATTCTGCTTGTCTTAGACAATCAGACTCTTATCTTCTAATGACTACTCAGTCTAACAATTTACATGTTATTTTCTCAACAATAACTGCTCTGCTTTTTATAAGACCCCAGAACTTAACTGATCAATCTACTGGTATTTCAGTATAAAATCCAGACTACTTAAACATAAAAGCTCATAATGTGACTCTACCCATCTCAATTTTTTCCAAAGATAATGGCAAGATAGTCTGCTACGAATTTCCCTATGCTTCTTTTATCTGTTTATCATTGTTTACTAGTTCTTTTGACATTTTACGTCATGAGAGACATAAAAAAGACTGACTTTAAAAAAACATAAATCAGGAAAATTAAGTTAATGCTCATGGAAATGCAACACAATTTTTGGATGTGCAGTACTTTGTAGACTCCTGGTAACACCTGCAACAATATAAGCACCTCTTTGATAACTATGTTCACTTGTCTTCATAAGAACAGTCACTTAAATACACTCACTTATTCTAGCAGAACTGCTAATTTAGTTTGCTTTTGTTACTTCCAATATGTGAAAGTAACATCTTACTTATGCTAATCCTAAAACAACAACCAAGCAGAATAAACTTTAAATATTACCTTTGTTTGGAAAGGGTCAAAAGTGTTCAAGCTATTCACCAGATCATCGCAATGAGCAACAGGATAATATAGATCTAGTTTGCCACTATTTTTTAGCCTCACAGCAACACTGGATACACTGAGCAGTTTATTTTTAAAGCTATCAGTTACAGGAAGATAAGGCAGCTCTGAACCTACTGCATGCTAACATAGGTTATGAAATTATTACACAGAACTGTGCCTATCTGCATGGACACATATTTGTGTTCATATAGTAAAGGAGTAAAAATAAATTGTATAGTGTAAAAATTATTAATAAAAAAACCCCAAAACAGAACAAAAAACCTTTTAAGCTAAGTCAGAGCTTGAACCATACACAGCTTGAATGCAAATCACCTCTGGAGATGGAAGAAATAGCTTTTTTAGCTGTTAGGCTGCAAAGAGTGGAAGAGGTGCCTTAAGTGCCAGATGGGGACTGGACATTGCCTACCAGGGGTAAGGAGGACCTACAGTGAGGACAACAGTGAGGTAACTGAATACCTCCGGCCTCTCATTCACAGACCCTAAAGCTCTTCTGAGCCCTCTCTCTGAAGTCAGTAAAATGAGCACCCTGGAGCGCTCTCAGGCTCCTCTCAGTCTCTTTTTTGCTCTTGATACTTCCTGCAATACAGCTGCAATCCCAAATACAGATTGAAGTTTGTCCCAGCTACATACTAGCCTCATCTCTCATGACAGACTTTTTTTCTGGGAAAGAGACAAATGTGAAAGCCAGCAAAAAAGCTACCTAGTCTAGCTGTAACTTAGTTGAGTGTAAAAAAAAAAAAAAAAAAAAAAGAAAGAAAGAAACAGACATTGCTCTCGATATTTAGGAGTTTAGATGAGTTAAAGCAACGTGACCACAAGAAATAAGGTGAAGGAAGATTTTTCTGGACCCCAAAAAAGAGAGACTGAAAAGATACTGTCCTGGTTTGATTGAGAACAGAACTAATTCTGTTCAGTGATTTTACTTTCCAGCAATTTTACTTTTAAGCTCAGTTCTCCTAACCAACTGCACTTCCGGAAGTTAATGGTATATTTCTGCAGACAGTTTCTGCTTCTAGCAGTGATAACACCTGATGTTTATAGAGTTATTACCAAGGATTGGTATGCAGATGAAGGCCACTGATAGATGTTGTGCACTACATTGGGGGGTGCAGAAAGGAAAAGGCTGCACCTTCAGGGTGGAGCAGACATGACAGGTGACCCCAAACTGACCAACAAGGTATTCCATCCCATATACATCACAGTCAGTATAAAGCTGAGGGATCATGGGGGTCCCACCCCTCTTTGCCCCACTTTTGCTGCGTCCTGCTCAGCTCAGTTTGGGTCCTCTTCTGGGTTCTTCCTTGGCTGCCATCTGAGGACAACTCTGTCCATTCTGCCTTTGATACTGATCTGTGTGTTCCTGAATCCAGTACTAGAATTCAGCTCCTGAACACAGCTCCTGTCTGCTTCTGGGCACAGTCTAGGATTTTCCCAGTGCCTGCTCCACAGCATCAGTGGTGACAGTGATGTAATTGCCATCGGGGGGGTGGGTTCGATACTGTTTTTGTATATATTCCATTTTTATTATTATAATTTTCATTTTCATTAAAGGTGTTCTAATTTTCTAATCAATGTCTCTCTCCCTTATTCCCTTTCTCTTCCGCTTTGGGGAGGGACGTTAACAAAGAGCATCTGTTATAGGTCTAAGGGGCTGCCCTGAACCTAAACTGTGACAGATACATGTGGAGGTCCAAGCATCAGTGTAGTGTAGTGATACAGAAGTTAACTTTAAAGATATCACAGAAACCTCACTGAAGCTGTACAGAGCTCTGAAGTTAGGGGTGCTGGTGCACCACAGGCCATAGCCATAAAGAGACCAAATCCCTCTAGAAAACAAAGAGGTAAAGAACCATTTTTCTCAACAAAAACCTCTAATAACATACATCTACTTGGGCTAACTTATATGTGTCTTTCTATGTTTATTTTGTGGGTTTGCTGTTCTTGTCACAGAAGTTTAAAACAAAGACAAAATTGAAGATTACTACCTGGTCAGGATTTGCCTTCTCTTTTACTGGTGGCTTTGAAAAACAACATTGCAAGAAACCTATGAAGGAAACTAATGAGTAACTATGTTTTTTTACTTCTTTTTGGTTTCAATTTGAAATATATTTATTAGTTTATCACTTTTTAATATACTCCCCTCACCTGATGGTATTTGTCAGAAACAAGTTTCTTAAACACAAGGAAGAAAATGAAAAATGTTCAGACAAAACTGAAGGTGGAGATCTAGCCATAAGCTTCACTGAAACAGTTCTAATGAAAATCCACAGAAAGGCTCTTACCTTATAATCAGAGACTTTAACGGGTATTTATAGTAAAGCTTTCTCAGCAAAAGACTACATAACATCTCTGACACTGATATTTAGAATGGGGTTGGATAATATCACTCTAATTTTACCTAAAATTAAACATATATAAAATAGTATGTGTAGCAGAAAACTGGAACCTCACAGAAAATGCCTTTTTTTTTTTACCATGCATTTGAACTTTTCCCTTGCTCCACCTACTCTTTTATGTACTTATGAATAGTATCTGTCCACCTGCACACACATACACAGGCACCCATGTATTTTACACATTTCAATAATTTGTGTCATCTTCTCCATCTTGCATTATTACAGTTAACTTGAAAACCAAGAAAGCTTTAGCTCTAATGATCACCTGCCCTTCTTTGTTGTTCTGAAGGCTGCAGTTTGCTGAAATGGTGCAAAATTACTATTAAAAGCCAAATAAATACTTGTCTCAGCCATGTACAGAAAGCATTATGTCTCCACAGACTATGTTATACATCAAAGTTACTGCAATCGCAGCATGGACAGAAACATTTAATTTCAGCCTGAAATGACAACATATTTATTTTTTCTAGTTTCATTAATGAAGTGCCATAATCCCTGAAGGTTGAGTTTTGGGGTTTTTTGTGGTTTTTTTGGTTTTTTTTCTAAAATGTGAAATTATTAATTTAATACATTTAAATTTACACTCACTGGCAGAGTAACTTTACAAGTGCCTGACAGTATGACACAAACAGCCTAAGGAGCATAGCAGCAGATCTTTTCTGTTGGTTCAAAGGAGAATCTAATGGGCTTGCAAAATTAGTAACCAACTACTTCAAACACACTTTCAAAAGGGATACAACTACACAAAACAAGTTGCTTTAATGTATTATGCTTGAGACTTCATCTTGACACCATATTAGGGTGAAATGATACAGCATATAAACATCCTAACAGCTACACCTTTAACTATGAATCAGTTTGCTTCAAAAATTGTTATTTAAGAAATGTATTAATTTTTCAACTAGTAGTGTGATATGTAAGCAATTTTATACAGTGTCTAGTAGACTAGATGAAATTGCCATCCACTGAGAAGCTATTGTTTTTGAGAAACTACATACAACATATTTTCTCAGTTAACATTACAGCTACACCTGAAAATCTTAGATACCACACAAATTGTTAAATCAACCATTTAATGTCTTTATCTCCAGAATAAAGGAAGAAAAAAGGAAGTTAAATGAGGGTGAAAAAAAACCCCAAAACTTAAGAGTAACTAGATATAAAAGAATTTAGACTTTATCCTACAGATTAAATACCTGAAAGTATAAACGCCATTTTCACTGCTTGAACTGAGAAAAAATAAATGAAGTATAGAATTATACTCTAGGCTCATTTCCATACTCCTCAATTACATCAGTTTTGTCATTAAACATTTAAAATCCAGCATCAATAAAATATTATTCTTTTATTTTCTATTCTGTAGTACAGACTCGCTTTTTCTATCATAAAAAGTAACAGGTGTGTTTTTAATTCAACTAAGTAAATAGCTACAATAGGATGTGCATTACCATAGTATAGTAGGTTACAGTATAGCACAGGGTAAAACATATACTTCATATAGGAAGGAAAGTCTTCAGCCTCATACTTCACACTACATTCAAGACCTTACATGGGCAGCTAACAAATGAACAGCTTGATGTTATTGTCCAAGTCAAATGTAACTTGTTAGGAAAAAGTTAGCTACATAACAGCACAAAAGAGATGCATTCTCTTAATGCAATGATTTAAGTTATTCATTAACAGTAAAAACAAACAAACAAACAACCCAAACAAACAAAACAAACAAACAAAAAAACCCCACTTCATTCCTACAGTATTTTGTTGTTCCCACAGAAAGGAAATCATGATCAAATGGCGTAGGAGCTAAAAGCAATTAAAAAGTAAAGGTGTGAAGCTTAGTAGCACTAAATATTAAAGACCAAATACTGCTTTGGTCTTTAAAGCAGAAGTAGATTTATTGCCTTGATATATTGTGCAAGTACCATAAAGAACACCTTAGCACAACAACAGCCAGTTCCTAAATATTGCAATATTTGTTTAGCCACTAGTCTGACCACTAGTTAAGGTCATACCAATAACTTTCTCCCCTAAACTGAAGAAATGGAATCTTAGAAGAACCTTCTACTTAAACAGATATGTCTCTAAATAAAGACAGTATGGCAGAAATTAAAATTTCACATGATGCATCAGGCTTCACTGTAGAGATCTCTGAAACTTTGAAACTTAGTAACTTTCAAACTGTAACTGTGACATTTGAAAGGTTAGCTTCACCTTTTAGCTAGGAGTAGCTATCACAACACTTACCTCCACCATTTTTCTGACACAGATATGGGAACCGCCACACATTTCCTAATCCCACAGAAAATCCAACTTGTGCCAGAATATACTGGAGTTTGCTGTTCCAAGCAGGTCTTTCATCTTCTACATCTGAGCCTTCTTCAACATCTACATCTTTTTCTTCCTGATCATCAACCATAAGTTCACTCTTCTTAAATGCATCATCTGAAGAGTCTTCATTAGAAAGAAGGTCTTTAACTGACTCAATAACCTCATCATCTAGTTCTCTTTTCACTACCTTGCTGTTCTTAGGCATTTGTAATATAAGAAAAACAGTAAGGAAGTCAAGATCAGCTGAGACAGATGGACAAGCACTGAAGAAAGCTCTCCCTCTGCTTGGTCAAAATACTGAAGAAAGAGACTGAAGATGGTGCCTGATGAGTCCTTGACACCACAGATTCAAGAGTAAGGACTTCTGCTGCTGTTTGTTCTACTGAAAGTATCTGTGAGGGAAAAGAAAAAAAAAAAAGTATAATATACTATTATGCAGAAGAAACTTAATTTAGAAATCATATCCTTTGGTTTACCCATTTCTGTTTATCTCAATGATTTGACAAGGAAAAAAAAAGAAAAGGATGTTAAACAATTTCCAAACTGTAGGAATTAAGTCCACTGTTTGGTCCTAAAAATTTATGAAGAATACATTTCATTCACTCGCTGAGGGGTTTCTTTAGTTAGGTTGGTTTTGGTTTTTTTTAATTTTTTTTTATTTCCTAAAGACTGATATGCTAATTGCTCAAATTTTGACAATATAACAAGATTCTTCTTTTCAGGCATAATGGGGTATGCACTTTATATAAAATTTAGGAGCCAAATACCATTACTTACAGATTCATAATCATAGAATGGTTGTGGTTGGAAGGGACTTTAAAGATCATCTAGTTCCAAGCCCCCTGACGTGGGCAGGGACACCTTCCACTAGAGCAGGTTGCTTAAGGCCCTGTCCAACCTTGCCTTGAACATTTCCAGGCAGGGGGCATCCACAACTTGTGGTAGCCTAGGCAACCTGTTCCAGTCTGACCACCCTCACTGTAAAGAATTTCTTCCTAATATCTAATCTAAATCTACCCTCATCCATCTTAAAGCCATTAGCCTTCATCTTCTCACTACAGTCCTTGTAAAAGGTCCCTCCACAGCTTTCTTGTAGGTCCTCTTCAGGTACTGGAACACCACTATAAGGTGTTCCCAGAGCCTTCTCTTCTCCAGGCTAAATATAGTTCCTACTCTTGCAGCCTGTTCACATAGAAGAGGTGTTCCAGCCCTCTGATCATCTTTGTAGTCCTCCTTTGGACCCACCCCAAGAGTACAATGTCCCTCTTGTGTTGGGGGCACCAGAATTGGACACAGTACTCCAGGTGGGGTCTCATGAGAGTGGAGTAGACGGGGAGAATCACCTCCCTCAATCTGCTGGCCACTCTTCTTTTGATGTGGCCCAGGATACAGTTGGCCTTCAGGGCTGCAAGTGCACATTGCTGGCTCATGTTGCGTTTTTCATCAACCAACACCCCCATGTCCCTCACCTCAAGACTGCTCTCAAGCCATTCTTTACCCAGCCTGAATTTGTGCTTGGGATTACCCTGAGCCAGATACAGGACCTTGCACTTGGCCTTGTTAAACTTCATGAGGTTGGCACGGGCCCACCTCTCAAGCCTGTCCAGGTCCCTCTGGATGGCATTCTTTCCCTCCAGCATGTCATCCGCAGACTTGCTGAGGGTACACTCAATTCCACTGTCCGTATTGCTGACAAACATGTTAAACAGCACTGATCCCAACACTGACCCGAGGGCCACCACTCATCACTGGTCTCCATTTGGACATTGAGCCATTGATCGCAACTCTCTGAGTGCAACCATCCAGCCAATTTCTTACAACAGCAAGAGGTCCATCCACCAAATCCATGTTTTTCCAATTTAGTGACCAGAATGTCATGCAGAACAGTGTAAAATGCTTTATACAGGTCTAGGTACCTCCTGACTTAACAGCTGTACTTGAATTTATTAAAAATATATTTTAACCAAGGTAGATAAAGTTTTTAAAACCATTTCATAAAGTCCCGCAGCAATAAAAAAATTTATATATAGGATGCACCTAGTGCTTCAAAAGCAAGGGTGACTTATTTTCTTGTATTCTTCATCAAGAAATATATCATGACAATCATATTTTCAAAGGAGAGATGCTCATCTCTTAACCAGCTTTGATGCTTTAGATAGTTTCTTAGAACTAGGAAGTTATTAAACATACCTGAAACACCTAAAAAAGCTGTAATGAAATCCATTTAAAAAGCCTACTGTCTCAAATGTGTATGCACAGGTGCAAAAATACCTCCATTTGACTATGTGTTTTTCTTTAACACAATGAATCATTTCAAAAAATGGATTTGCTTGCAGCTGCCATAAGGAAGGTAACCACTGGATTTTGGGGAATAATGTTTTTCAATAAATTCTTTGCTAATCTCATGGGATAAAACTAGTATGTGCAAAGACATCTGTGCAATTAAGAGTCTTTAAATGGATTTAGATTATGTGTTAAGCTTCATGAAAACCCTAAAGAGGGAATACACTAGGAGCCTAATCCAGAACTGCTAACTGATGAGAATCAGAAATTACTCTGTGATACACGAGACCTTTCAGCTTTTGCTTATGGATTTGCTTCTGCATCTGGTCCAAAGGATGAAGGCTGTTGTCACATTCTGATGAACTCACACATAGTTGAGAATTGGAAAATATTACTGGGCTGTTAGTACAACAGCTGAGAGCTCACGGTTGTTTCAGTGACAGACCAGAAGGAAAGACCTTAAGCCACTAGAACCCACCCCCAACTTATGAAGATGAGACATCATAATAACAGAACTAAAATCTCTATCACCACAAGTACTATCACCAGCCTGGTGGCCAACAGGACAATTATCTTTTTTAGTAGTTTCCAAGGATTGGAAGTTGACCTTCACTCCAGTTGCCTAATAAATTCCATCATAACCTCTTTTCATTCATTCCCTAGAGTCCCATCATTGCCTTCTCACTCTCCCTCCCATTACTGCCTCCTCAGTAACTCCAGCTCTGGCAGTCAGCCCAACTTTTAAAAGCACAGTAGGGCCTACTAGTTTGAGATCTGCTTTATGCTCACCACTGTCACTGGAAGGGTTCATGATCCTATAAACCTTCCTTTGGACATGCGGTGGAATGAGTAACAGGCTTTGTTTTGACTGATAACAGTTCTTTAAAAAAAAAAAAAAAAAAGAAGCGTACGAGCTACACGGAAACACTGTAACTGGAAAAAACCTGTTCTTAAGGCAATAGAGAAATCCCAATACTGCATCCTGTGTATCGGGGCTTATGAATGTCAGGCCTCTTTTCATCCTTCTTGCCTTTGGGTTGTCAACTCTTCAAAGGTCTATACCCTCTTCTAGTCCATGTATAGTTCAGTAGCTCTTAGTTCTGACTGAGCTGTCTAGGTAGAACAAGAATGCAAACATCAATACACTATGTTGAAACATTTAAGCAGTCCTAATGGAGCTGTGTGACTATAAGCCAGAGCAGCTGGTACTTCAACCACTACTTTTAGTTGCATTCCAAACTTTTCTTTTCCTTTTGCTACACTGATGCAAATTAGAGCAGCTTCTCAGTTCCAGTAATTAGTAGTAAGTTCAGGGAGTTTGTTGAAATGAAACTTTTTGTATCTGCATTTAATAGAACAGCTGCACAAGTGAAACTAAATCATTATTTGTCTGTAGTCCGAAATCCTTCTCTAATTGTAATAAGCAAAACATATTTTCAGTCAAAAACGCACAAGCCATCTCTCTGCATTTATCACCATGTTTTAAAAGCTCATATCTGTATTAATTATTTTAGATATAGTAACTTGCAGGGCAGCAGTATGATTTCTCTCGAACTCTCACAGATGAGTCAATTCCAACCGAAATTGCATCATTCTGTCCTGTCATGCATTAAACATTGCATTACTACACCACAATAAATTGGGCTTGATACTTTTATTCCTTGCACAGTATCATATTAATTTTCCTTTCATTAACCTTCTTCCATTAAGCAGGATGTTATCCATAGCACTATCACTGTATAGACTTGTTGTACTTGCAGAGCTTGAGAAAATGTGGGAGGCGTGCTCAGCAGGCTGGTGCTTGGTTCTAACAATACTGGTTTTTTAATTGGACATATATCATTTTCCAGAGAGAATCAAAGATGTAATATAGTCCTTCAGGATACATCACAAATCCACAGGTTGTCTCTGACTGTCAAGACTTAAAAACTAGCTCTCCCTACTAAAGGTATCAGTACTCAACCAAATGAGGAATTCTACCTCACCAAACACACCATCATGTGCAAATGCTTAAAGAGCGCTTACAGCTGGTTTGTGCAAGAAGGTGCTGATCCATACTCAGCACTCCCAGAACACATTCCAAGCTGTGCACAGAAGCCTCATTCCTTGATCCAAATCAAACCCATACAGAAGGCAGATACCAAACTACTCTGCCCAAGCTAGATCTAGATAAAAAAGCTCACAAGTTAAGATTTAATCAGGAGATAGCTAGTAAAAGTTACTCACCAGCACAGTTTGGCTAAACGCACATGACTGAACAACATCTTTTTTGATTAGTATTATAGTATTGAACTTCATCACTTTGACCTATAGAAGGCTATTTTAGATTCCCACATCATTTGGATCTAGTCCAATACTGAACTTAAGTTCTTCATTAGCATCAAATAGTAATTAGGAAATATCATGCTGAATGCTGTTAAACTGCTTTCAGTTATTTCCACTACTAGCTACCTCCTATACAGCCTTGTACAGTAATACAGCATTACATGATAGGACTCTTAAGTATCATTTAAAAAATCTACATAACAAACCACCATATTTACTAATGAGTATTGTAGACTAAGACATCACTAGGATCATTTTCAATTCCAAGACATAAATCTTGACATCTATTTTAAAATATTATGATACTATGCTATTAACAGCACCTTGGATTAAAAGTAAATATCTAAAATATAAGTTATCCTTATTAAAGTTGTTTCTCTGGGTGTTGTGTGTTGGTCTTTTTTCTATCTTAGATCTAGATAATGGTATTTGATGAATTTATTTTGTTCTGGTTTCTGGGCAGTTTCACACGTTTTTCGTAACTCAAATGATGTCATGCATCACATAAAAACACTCAAGGGAACTTTTTATTGTCACATTTACTGGATAACATAATATTTCTCTGGACTTTTCCACAACTGAAATGGACAAATATCCTCTTTTATATGTAAAACTCCCTTAAAAGAAATACAAAACAAAACAAACCCACTGAAATTAATCTTAAACCAACCTGACAGGTATATGTATTATTTGAGGGAATTTAATGAATGGAAATCGCTGAACAGTACATGATTCAGTTAGAACATTTAGAAAATTACTGTCACTGAATTAACATTAATCTGTAATCTGAGCATAATCAAATTTTTAGAAACAACTTACTAAATCAAACAAATCAGATTTTTCATAGAAGCACAGAATGATTTGGGTGGAAAGGGACCTTAAAGATCCTATAGTTTCAACCCCCTCTGCTATGGGCAGAGACACCTTCCACTAGACCATGTTGCTCATGGCCCTATCCAACCTGGCCTTGAACACTTCCAGAAAGGAGGCATCCACAACTTCTCTGGACAACCCATTCTGGTGCTTCACCACCCTCAGAGTAAAGAATTTTTTTCCTTATGTCTAATTTAAATCTACCCTCTTTCAATTTAAAACCATTATCCCTCATCCTATCACTACACTCCCTGGTAAAATGTCCCTCCTCCTCTTTCCTGTAGACCCCCTTTAAGCACTGGAAGTCCACTGTAAGGTCTCCCTGGAGCATTGTCTTCTCCAGGCTGAACAACCCCAACTGTCTCAGCCTGTCTTCATAGGAGAGGTGCTCCAGCACTCTGGTCATCATTTTTATTAGACATTTATTTAGACATTTTTATATTGTGTTATTAGCACTGTCCTTGATATGCTAAAATCTCTATTTCTTTCTCATACTGAAAGATAAAATAGCAAGTCATTTTTGGCTCATCAAGCAAACTGCAGACACAAACTTACTTTCTCAGAACACAGTGGGAATTTTGTTATTTTCTTCTACGGAAGAATAATCAAGCCTTAATGCATCAGTATGCAGAAGTAAAGTAACCTGATTAGACTGCCACATTATTAGCAGATTAAGCAATAGTAATCCCTTGTGATAGGGAATTCAGACCCAAATTAGCTCCCTAGGAGATGTGGGCTTGCTATAGAACCTTTATTTCAGCTTCAGGCCCGCATTCAGAAATGCTGGCACAGGGAGATAAGACCTGTAAAGCCTCCCCTGACCAAACTGCAAGCGTTTGCACTAAGACTCAAAGGAACTTCATTAGTCAAAGCTCCCAAAAGACACACTGAAAAACTTTTGCTGCATGCCCTCTTCTCCCAATCTTTCTTATACGTAATGCCTAGTGAAGGAGTTGTACTAGCTCTTCCCAACACTGCCTGCTTCACTTCACTGTTACACTGGTCAGGAATATTATGTCAGGCTCCCTTTGATGCATCTCTATTAGACAGATCTGCATGCCAATATACAGACTTGTACTAGACAAACATTATACTTCCAGGTCTCTCAACTGTGTAGTGCCAGTGAACAATTAAAAGTTATAAGCCTGAAGACTTTCACAACACGTACAGAAAAAGAGGCACAAAAAAAAAAAATTACTTAAGAATTTGAAAGTATAATGAGTACAACTGCCTCATGTTCTTGCAATTACAGCACAAATCTCTATTAAAAGCCATTTGTAAAGCAATTTCATGTTTAAAACATCACACAATAATATTGCAACAACTGATATAACTAAGTATTAAAGACCTTTTAGTAATGCTTTTCTGACAAAGAATAAAACATAATTATTTTTACACTGAGTTCCTTTTTAAAACCAGCACTCCTGTCTGAAAAGGAAAGCCTAATAAACCCTCCATTCTTTTCTTACACAGTGCATTTTACTTCTCTTATTACTTTATTTTTACATCTGATGAAAACATTGCAATTTGGCAAAAATATCTAAAAATTTTAATGCACTACAAATAATCCTTGAATATTCTTTGATCAAAACTTGTTTCAATCTTCAATGTGAGTTAGAAGGCAAGAAGGTGGGGGGGAGGGAGAATTGAAACAGTGTGTTCATAGTTCATAAAAACTGTCAAGAAAGTGCAGGCAGAAAATAGTTTCTAGAAGGCTCCTGTAACATCACCAAAAATAGAAAATGGAAAGAATAGATACCTTTTTAAGTTCAATGCTTGCCATTAAAGGGAGAAAAGATTTAACATTCTGCTCTTCAAAGCTCTGCGTTTTTCTCTGATGAAGCAGCTAACATACCAGCATGCTGCTGTGAGGTTAGCAAAATGCAATATAAAGCTGCATCCAGTTCACATTACTATAATCTCTGCTTAGAAGGTATATTGTGATAGTGCAGCCCCACAAACATACATCTTGTGCTCATGATTCCAAAATCTCCACTTTGACTCCCAGTGAAGAAACCAGTATGATTCAGCAGAGGACACAGAACTAAAAGTCAGGATTATCATCATGGCAGATGTTCATAAAAGATCTTGTCTGATACTCATGCCAAAGGTTGCAGTCTATATGAAATCAGTGGATGAGAAGTGAAGAAGGTGAAGTTTTATACCTTGAAAGAAACCTATAAAATGCATCTCAAATATGAGCCTACAAGTGAGGCAGAAGAAAGCATGATGGGAACAACCAATATAGAAAAAGGAAGATCAAAGTCTTATGAACAAAGGTCTGCTCTGAGTCAGCAGAAAGGAATCAGGCCACTAGTGCAGACAGGATCAGAAAAATAGCTAATGACCATAATATTTGAGTGAAAAGAGAGAAAGAGGAGAGAAAAATTACTGCAGAAGCAAACGAGGTTTCGTGGGAGTACTGTGACTGTGAAGAATGGCTATCGCTGAGGGAATCTGTGTACAGATAATTATTTCAGCAAGTTACACTGTGTTACAGCACTCATTGCACAGACTGAATTAGTGCTGCAATGCAGCATTATGTTCTTTGGTGGAAATAAGAATATGCACCATAGCCTTTTTGCCTTGGCAAGCCCATTTTTAATCTATCTACTGAAGCAGCCATCAAGCATGATGGCTTCAGCATGAACTACATGATCAAGCATTTTGCCCTAGCTAGATTAATACAGCCTGTCAGTAACAGATATAAGTTCAACAGGTACTTAATCATAATTGAAGATAATTATATTCTATACAAAGAAACTTACATTTCTCTGCATTCTTCAGTGATGTTATCCGAGACATGCTAATGCATGTTACACATACTACGGTACATAATAAAAATAAAGAATTCCTTGGGCTAAGAGACTTGAAAGCATTAGAAAAAGTGAATGATTTTGATTCTGGTATCTCTATAGAATTAAATCTTTTAGACTAAGAAAAACTATATAAAGATTCAAGACTAAATCTACACCTGCTGCAAATACAGGTAGTTTATACAGACTTCAGTGACACTGCATCTGTTTCATATTGCTGGCAAATTTGTTCTAAGCTCCTGCAAAAGTTCTTCCTGGCTTTATCTTACATCAAGACCCTTCACAGTCTCAAATGTGGACAAGTTCTCTTCCAGATTAGTCCCCTTAAACTTTAGTTACAGGACAATAATTCCTATTATTACAAGACAAACACAATGATTTGAAAAAATACTAAGGTTTCTTTCTCAAAATTGTTCATTGTCAATACATTTTATCTTAACAGCTTGTGTATTTCTTTCACATCACTGGCCCAACAGAAATATCTAAGAGATAGAATGTTACAGCCTAGAGCTCTTTCATTCCATGTAATTTCTAAATACTCTAGTGACCTTACTGTAGTTTCTCACCTGCTTTCACAGATTTCTCAGTATTTTCTTCTCACAAAGCAACTTCACTTAAATACTTACATGATGTGCAATTTTCCATTGAGATGAAGAAAATGTATCATTTACTCTGCAGCCTTTTTGTATACGTACTTTATTGAAGGAACAAATTCAGTAGCTACCACTCCTCCAGCTGAGTAATCTCAGCAATTCTGACAGTACTCCACTCTTGATTGGTCAAGCTCAGAAGGTGTTAACTGCTGTCAACCTGAAACAAAACCTCCATTTTCTAAGTTCACTGTACACCCACAAGAGGACCATGACTATATTATAAAATCTTGCCACACTTCTGAGAAGTGAGAGGATATAACAGTATATTAAGTACTTCATTAAAGTACTTCAGTTATCTAAGTCGCAAAATCAAGTACTGAAGTTTAGACATCACCAGATATATAGGTGCCCTGGAGACCTTAAATCTTTGCCCTCTGCGCTTTGGAATGGATCAGTAAGTAAATCAAGTTGTCCCTGGGAAGAATTTATGTGATTACTTCTTTATCTGTTTTTTATACATAAGCAAAGAAGCTGAACTGTTCAGAGACAGGTTAGCACAAATCTTGCTTCTCCTCAAATCTGATTATTTAATTTAATGATATAAATCATATCTTCAAGTTATGTTACATTTACTATGTCTTTAAAAAGGAAATTACTAATACCAATTCCACTATAGAAAATCGAACACTGTAAATGTCTTATTCCAGTTTCCCCATCCCTTCTCCATTTTGGCTTAAGAAGTGCATGCTGAATCATTAACACTGCAATACACAATTCCAACACTTGAAATGCAAATATACTATCATTTGCCTGCAGCAAAAAACTGTGTTCTCAAAGTGGGGAACAGATTACTAGAACCATAAGTTAGGTTCAGGGCACTGTTGTACACAGTGTTACACAACCTTTTTCTTGCCTTTCTCCCATACAGTAAACAAGGAACCCCTAGTCTTAAAAGTGAAGGGTAAGAATGAAGAGCTCTATTACAGCGTGGGTTTCTGGGAAGCTCAGCACAGGTCTTTCCACTGCCTGAAGTAACTGTTCTAGCAGTCACCACTGTTCTTTCATGCTATTTTGTATGAGCCTGTCAGCTTTTTGTGCACCCAGCTCTTCAGTAGAATAGCACTCAGTTATTATTTTGTCGATGATACTGTTTTTCACTAAATTATTAAAGTACATTTCCTAAGTAATGGTAAGGTTACTTTGAATATAATTTCAGGGAGGAAGGGAGCTGAAGTTTGGAGATGCCACCTGCTGATTTGTCAAAGTTATTCTTCAATCCACTAAGAATTCAGGGATCTTTAAAGTCATGTGGAAAAGCTGCTACTGGCATTATCATTTTTTACAATCCATTGCTATGCCGAACTATAAACTCGTATAAGCAAAGGATGCGAAACTGTTCTTCCAAAATCAACAGATATTTTGTCTTTTGAGTAAGAACATTATTCCTTGATATGAGTCAGCACAATGGAAAGTAGTTGGGGATGCAGGTAAATGTGTCCTTAATGTTGTGGATGCTTCTGGTTGTACGCTAGAGAATTTCAGAAACAAATCTGTCTTCCCAAAGAGTCCTACCATAAATACTTCCCAAGTGATGTAATTCCATTCCCCTTGAGCAACAACTACTCCAATATATCTTAACAAGGCAATTTATACCAAAAGGAATAGCTGTAATAAGTAGACTGTGTTTCTGAATAACCTGTGATTCTTTTCCTCCTTTTCTAATAAATTCAGCATCTTAAAAGTTTTATGCATACAGGCTTTCACAGTATACAGCAGAGAAAGGAGTTGACAAGAGCTGTTCAATCTACATGGTTGTCATCTGCACTACTACTTTTTTGCTTGCTTGCCCGCAAGAAAAAAAGAAGACTGTAAGAATGACAGGACACTAAAGGTCAACAGGAATCGGCTTATGCTGCAAACTAGTTTCAAGATGTCTTAGCAGCTTCATTTACTCAGTTTTACTATTGGTGGCACATCTGAACAATTATGAAATGGTTTTGTTTTTCATGTACAGTTCAAAACCAATGAGATTTTTTGTTCTTGAATCTGAAGTGCAGAGGTGAGCCCAAAGGGAGTGTTTGATATGCACCAAAAAAATGCTGGCTGTAGTTCTATCTTTGCCTTTATACGGTCTGCATGTAAACTAAAATCTTGTATATTAGCCAAGCCAAAATTCAGCAATCTTTCCCAAGTATTTTTTAAAGTTTCCTTTCTAATAAAATGTTGATAATGGGAAATACACTACTAAGTGGAGGGGGGGAAAAAAAAAAAAAAAAAAAAAAAGGTTATCACCATTTTTGAATCAAATTGAGGAAGCTGTCTTCGTAAT
>JANIJG010014663.1:6614-52741 GCA_024611175.1 Megaceryle torquata
CAAACCCCATCTTTCCTCCAAGGACTTCAAAACTCTTCAAAAACGTTAATGAGCCCCTTGTGCTGCAAGGTAAGAAGGTTTAATTATCTCAATTAAGCAGAGAAAGACTTAAGCGATTTTTCTTCATGTGCAATAAAACAAAAGACCCTTCCTGCAAAGACTTGTTCCTGAGCTGTTACTGCAAGCAGTCATGTACAAGACCTGGGAGCTCCAAACTGGTTCAGGATTAAGGCAAGGACTCCGATGACCAGGCTCAGGAATCCAGCTCTACCCACTGAGCAAACCTTTAAGGCTGCAGCCCACACAAAAGAAAAACCATTTTATCACCACTACATTGGTTAATAATAATATCGTACAGGTAATTTAGTGATTGTTTCGGATTATGTTGGACTGAAGCAATGACACGGGCTTGGTCTGTAGGAAATAACACAGCAGGGTTATGTCGAGATAAGGAAGAAACCTTCCTAGAAATGTCATGTGCCAAGACAAAGCAATGAATCGAGGAGCCGACCCAGAAAGTTTCACAGCTGTGGAAGGCAGCAGCATACGGCGTTGCAGTGGACAGGAGTTGGTCTCAGCATGGGAGCCTGAATCCAGCAGTGACTCAGTCAACACTGAACGACAAAAACAAACAAGAACTTTCAGTAGGCAACTATGAGTAAGAACCTGCGGCTGGAGCTGGAGCACCGCTCCCGGTTTGAATTAGCAGTCAGATCAGTTGAGCTGCATCGCTCTGCCAGCCAAGGGTGCTGTATTGTCTACTGTACCCACCACGTATGCAGAGCTGTGCTGCAGACACTAGAGGCCATCGCTGAGTACGGCGTGCCCTGCCAAATGACAGATCGTGGTAACCATGGTGAGTTTACCCGTTTCTTTGCAGTCTGCATCAAAAATGTAATAAGACATAATGCCATGCGCCGACCACTTTATCAGCAGCAGCAGGCCCAGAGAACAAAGAAAAGGATTTGACTTGGCCATGGCACCAGCCTCCATACACCCATGTCAGAAGTTGTGCCAGTCAAACTCAGCTGGAGGGGGGAAATTAAAAAAAAAAGAAAAAAGAAAAAAGAAAAAAAGAAGAAAAATCCTTAATTTCATCTCAATTTAAGATGATGCAATCCTGAAAATGAAATTAATTGTGGGGGTATTAGTATCTCACAGGGTAATGGACTTTGAGCTTTTTGACCTATCACTTTGTATGTTAATCTCAAGGAGAAGCCCTGGGTCTTGAGTGACTATTACTCAATTAACCCAAAATACATCCACATGTCTGAACATCCTGTGTTATCTCAGATTAAAAAAATAAAATAAATAAGTCACCAGCTATTGCTATTAGAGTTAGCAAGAAAAATTAGGCCAGGAAGTCTCACAGTCAATTCAGAGTCAAAAATCAGTGTGATTATTCGGTATGCACTAGAGAGAAAAAAAGGAGGGGTGACCTAAACTGAGGCTCTCTCACGTTAAAATGACAATGGAGACAAGACAGTTAAGAACTGACAGACTCAAAAAGGGAGTGTGCGTGGTACTGAATTTAAGTGATACTCTGCACCACATCCCAAATTGTCTTAGTGCTTGCTGCTGTTTAAAACCTAAATTAATAGACACACTTTCCTCTCTCTGCTTTCCCAATTAAATATACACAAAACCTTTTATATACCCATTTATTCTTGTGCCAACAATGTCTTTTACTTCTGTATTCAAACAGAAGACTGATGG
Source organism: Megaceryle torquata (assembly GCA_024611175.1). NCBI lineage: Eukaryota > Metazoa > Chordata > Aves > Coraciiformes > Cerylidae > Megaceryle > Megaceryle torquata. Next base: position 8,331 of record JANIJG010014663.1, read on the forward strand.
AAGCATTTTTCCCCTCGAAAATACAGTGATTTTCTTGTTAATCGATATTAATCTTTATTAATTGGAGGGTGTGTGTGTCTAACAATACAGCAAACAGAAATGAGATTTTTTGTCAGAATCTCTTCCTTCCAGCAGTCTCTCTGATCCCAAATTAACACCCTGAGAGACAAAGGATCTAGAATCAATCTTTGTTTCCCTAAACTCTCACTGACCAGGAATCTTCCCGTTAATTTCCAATAGGTTTGATCAGATCCCTTCAGATCCTTTGCTACTGTCTCCAAACCTGAGCAGTGATACCAATTTGCTGATCTCAATTTTAATTCTTAATTCTATTGCTGAGAAAATAACTCTGAAGGCAGCTTAATGTGCACCCTGACGGAAGCAGTGGGAGACGGAATGCTGGGGTACTCTCCCCTGATCTGCTCCCACAAGATGCCATGGCATCTACACAGCTCAGCTGTCACCCCGTTTTACTCTCACAAAGGGCAAAGTAAAATCAGGAGCAGTTACTCAATGAGTTCCTCACACAGAACTGACTTAGACAAGTCAGGAGCCAACCCCACTAGATATGTTTCCCTATTACCCTGTACTTTGTAAGGTCCTACACAACTACACTGGCAACCTCCTGCCACTCTACAAGCTCTTTGTACACATAAACATGACAACATATAAAAGATCCCTGTAGCACCCTGTAGCATAGCGTTTATCCAAGGTACGTGGTATAGGCTGTGGAATCTCACCGCTTCTACTGTCACCATCTCAAGCTGAGGCTGTCTGCAACACAAAGGCTGTTGCCATTTAGATGGTTAATGGTCACTACCTCCTCACATAGAGCCCAGTACTGGAGGTTACTGCCCCTGCCACACAACAGGAGGACATTCCTCATCTGCTTCAGATGACAGCAGTTTGATTCCCGACAGCATGCGCTATGAGACAACCAACCTGGAGTATTACAACTGAGAGCACGTTAACTTCTTCTATCCTAAACCAGGTTAAGTTTGCAACAGAACACATGAGAAATGTTCAAATGGGCTGCTCTGCCGACACACACTGCGAGGCAAGTGTCTTCCAGCACGGGGGAGAAGCAACATCTCCAACTAGCGCAGCCATTTCTGCAGTGAGAATCTGAACACAGCCTGAATCACAGTTGTAGTGTTTTGCCTGACTGCAAGAATATTTGATTCCTTAGCCCTCTGTGCACTTGAAGTTCAACAAAAACTCCTTGCCATCCTCATGACACCTCGTGCAAGCAGATCTACTGCACAGCCAAGCCCCACGACGAACTCTACAGGAGCTGCCAACCCAGTGCGAAAAGAGACAGGCCCCCATTTCCCCCAACCTATCTTTTTTTTTTTTTTTTTTTAAATTTTAAATAACGGACCCCATTTTCATTTGCACAAAACATTCCTTACAGCACTGCCTGTGAAAGTTTTATTTTCAGCCACTATTTCCCCCTTAAAGAGCCGTGGTGGGAGAAACAGACCTTTCTTTGAATAAAACTATTTCCTTTTAAAAAATATCCCGTGCACACACACATAAATATGTTCTCAAGAACTAGGACATTCTTTATCGTTAACAGCCAGAGGCCTTGCTCTTTTGATCTGTCACAACTTTGGGCTTTTGCTCTAGTACTCTCCTTCTATTTAATCTTTCCATGTGGGTAACGGTCATGTTTTATGTCTCCTCTTCCTACCCCCCTGCCTTTTTTTTGATTTTTTTTTTTACATCAGAAAAACAAGGCAGTCACTTGGACTCTCCACCATTCTTCTTTTCTAGCTGAAGATAGAGGCTATTTCAACGCTAGCCAGTAATTTGGCACAAGGAAAGCATCATAAGATGAAAGCATTTGGTACACGTACACCACATGTAGTTGGGGTGAGGGGGGTATGACTGAAGATTAGATTTTAGTCTGGTCTCCCAGACTAAGTGTCTGTATCGTGGGTATGGTTCAAAGCTGTCCAGTCTTTGGTTTGGACCCTTGCGTTCCCATTAAAAGGGATGGAGCAGCAGTGCTGCACAAATGGAGCAGAGCTTCTACTTTACTTTTATCCCAAAGGAAGCACGTTAGCAGGAACCAAAACCACTCTGCAACTCATCCACCATGTGATGGGTGGGGACGATGAGATTTGCTGACTATGAAAACCATACCCGTGCTCTGAAGCTAAACATGCAGGTAGACAAAGCCAAAAGCACTGGTTTTCTAAATGTCCAAACAAGTCCACTTGAAAATTGCTAATTCTGAAACATGTTTAGCATGCTTCTTTTCAGATGATTTTTAACTTTACATGGACTTCAAGAGATCAGGGAATCAGCAAATTTCAGCTTGAACAGGAGGTGGGGAGTGTATTTCCTAGGAATTATCCCCTCTGCTAAGGCATGAACACTTTGCTCGCTGTTCTGCCTACAAACAGTATTCTTTCCAGTACTCCCACTCCAAAAACAACTTCTCAACATGGACAACAATATAAAACAGAAGCTGTCTCTGTACAGGGTGAGAAGCAAGCCATTTGCTCATGCCAAGTCTGCACTGCAGTCTTAATAATGTAAGGAACAGCCCAGCACGCTTGGTATCATTTCTCAGGACCGAATGAAATTGGTCTCTCCAGTTGAAAGGTAAAGCCCCAGTCAGAGAAACTCATTCTGTTTCACCTCTCAGTGAGAATTTGCAGTTTTCACCAGGAAACTTGTTGCTGTGAGGTGTGGCAGGTGCACTGACAGCCCTGCCAGTCCTCGGCTACAACGGTACCTGTTGTACAGGTCACCTCTTGTTCATGTGGAGCCAAGGCACAGCTTCCTCCCTTGTCACAGTCTGATGGAATTTGTTTTTCCAGATCCTACATGTAAGAGTTTTTAGGCTTTATTACAGGAGCAGGGGTTTCTCTTGAAAACTGACATTTCTGCAAGAATTAGAATAGAATCAAAGGAAAATCCCAAGCTGCTTCTGCTGACTTCTATATCTTAAAACTACTTTCCTCTGACCTGTGCATACTCTGACAAAATAGGAATGCCAGTGAATATCCACAGACCCAGAAAACACGTGGAAACAAAGGGAATGACAAACTACAGACCAGTTCACAGCCGGTGGACAACTCTCTGGTTCTACTGAAGTCAGTGGAGATGATCTACTTCACCTCAGCTCAGCTCAGCAGCTGGCCCTCTTACAGAGAAATAGTTAAACATTATGAAACACAAGACAGATGAGGAGGAAACTACTTCACAGGACTCAATATGATAAGCAAAAGAATACAAACTGACAGCCTGGGGTGCTACAGGCAGGGGTCCAATTCCCAGAGCACAGGCCCTCCAGGAAGATGACTGATAATTTGGAGAGAACCCTGCAAGTCTGGTTGCAGACCCTAGGCCAAGTGTCGCCACTGACCTGGGCAATGGGGAAGAGGAATAGGCACCAAATTCTGCTGCGACAACACCTTTTCTTTCCCTCAGCCTGGTGTAAGGCACAGGAGTCAGCACCCGGATGCTTCCAGCATCCTGAGTCACTTGTGGAGCAGCTGCATTTTCCTCACCCGCAGTCATCCTCAGATCTGCTGACAACCCACGGAAGCTTCCTCCCCATATTTCCTCCCTCCCAAACAACTCCTCTCCCTCAGGACTTCAGGCCAGATTTTGAAGTCCCAAGCATGCTCCCGTGCAAGAACAGAGCACAGTCACCCACCAACCACAACTGCTTCACCTCACTGATCCCCTCACTCAGCGCAGTTTAAACACGATTTTGCAGAGCGGCCCCTCTCAGTCTAAACTTGAGAGGAGTTTGCTCTGCAGCAAGGACACAGCTCCAGAGCTGAGTCGACACTGCCTTCCCAAATAGTCCTGCACCAGAAGCCCTGCACTGCAGGGAAGCAGCATTACCTCCCAGAGGAAAATCCCTGCGAGATCCACAGCTGGCCAGAGCCCTCCGTCGGCCGAGACCAAAATATTCAGCATTCATACAGAGAGGCTTCTGCAGGGCTGATTTCAGGCCAAAAGGGACAGATTTCCTGTTTTCCTCTCCTCTGCAGGACTGGGTGGAGTGGGGGGAATCCTTCAGCCCAGGTTCGGAAGCAAACCTAGGATTGATCCTCCTGTCTGGGGGGCAGTTAATGTAAGCACAATAGAGAAGCAATCTCCTTCAACTCGGAATTAAGCTCCAGAAAGGAGGGGGCCATTTGCAGTCATATCACTCTGAATGCGATATGTGCAACTGCAAGGACTGCTTTGTCTAACTCCCTTGGCCTTAGGCCACGGTGCTGGCAATACCACTAGCTAGAGGAAGAGCTGGTGCGTGAGGATAATGGCAGAAGACAGGGAGGGAAGAGAGAGCCCATTTTGGATTCAGAGGAGGACGTTCTTTCATTGAAAAGATTCTGGGGGTGTTGAGGATGATCGGAACTCAGAAGAGAAGGGCAACTTAAGACAGGAATAGTTCCAGCATGACAGCGAACTGCTGCTAACTTGCCGTTATGAAGGGGAAAAAAAAAAAAAAGGGAGGGAAGAGGGGGGGGAAGAGGGAAAGATAAAACTGTATGAAAGAATCTAAACCCCTGATCGCAGCCGGAGCGTTCGAAAGCACAGAGAGACGCGGCAGCAAGAGGACTGGAGACAGAAACTTCACCGCTCAGCTCGCATTGTGAGCGGCATGTCTGACCCGGGATTCCGCAGCGCTCGCACTCGCAGAGCAGCCAGACTCGGATCCCCCCCCACCTCGCTTAGCATGACCTAATCCCCACCCCTCATCCACCAGCGCAAAATACCACCTTTGTTTTCCCTGCGATTTTACGGCTGTTCCAGAGAGCAAGGCACAGGTTCTCGTGGGAGCCGACAACAGACCGGTTTCCCTTGCTGGGCTTTGTTTTCTTTTTTTTTTTTTCTTTTTTTTTCCTCTCCTCCGGTGACACTTCTGCTTTTTGTCAAAAAATATCCTTAGCACATCCCCTGCTCCCTGACCCCTCAGCGCTGGGGCCCACGGTGCTCCCCACACACAACCCAGGCACACGGAGCTCAGCTCCGTGCAGGATCCAAGTGTCTGAGGTGCAGGGACCTCGGTTCATCCACCGGCTGGTGACGGTTCCTTGCAGTAAAATCAGATTGCCGCTCTCCTGGCAGCTACAACAGAGAGAGGTGCATCTTCCCGAGCCCTTTCGTGCATCAATCTCCCAGGATTACAATCACAAAACGGTGCCGTAAAAAATCACCCCGGCAGGTTTCCCTTCCCTCCTAAACCCAACTGCAAAACTTTCCCTTAAAAAAAAAAGAAAAAAGAAAAAGAAATCTGCAGCCTGATTTCTGGCTGCGGATGGTCTGATGCCAGCCCTGCAGGCTGGGGCTGCGGGGAAGGGAGACGGGGAATATTCGTTTTAAATCAGAACCAACTTCACCATTTTGGTTCTGTTTAATACACAGATTAGCGAGATCCCCTCCAAATATCCCACAGCGAAGCAGTCGCTTTGTTCAGACTGCACCGATTTACACGCACTCCCCGCGACGGAGACCCACTTTTAAAGCAAACGGCGCAAGAAACTAAACTATTTACCTTCGGAAATTAGGGAGAGGGGGGGAAAAAATGGGGGGGGGGGGAATATAGGGAAAAAATAATTACCAAAAAAAAAAAAAAAGAAAAAAGTTAATTCCATCAATGAAACTTTTTAGAGAGGGAAGTTGGAAAGACTCCTGTGCAGATTCAAGGAAAATGAATAAATTTTTTTAAGGGTTTTGGTAAGGAATAAAGAGCAACCGTTGCCCACCCCCCCCAACAAACACCCCCGCTTCCAAAAAATCTCCAGCGAGCGCAGGGGGCTCATCCGCCCGGGCTGCCCCCCGGAGCCGGGAGACTCCGAAGAGGGAGCGGGGACCGAAGGTTCCCCTGAGGCGCTGCCGCCCCCCGCCGACCCCAGCGGCGGAGGGTACGGGGCCGGGGTCTCGGTCGGCCCCCCGGCCTGAGGAGAGCGGCCCGGGGCGGCCCCTCCGCCTGAGGCGAGCGGCCGCGCGCGGGAGGCGAGGCGCGGAGCGAGCGGCACTTGCGGCGTCCCGCCAGCAGCGGTCCTCGCTGAGGCGCCGGCGGAATATTCCTGATCCAGATCAATCAGCCGCCCCGGGGAGCCGAGCATGGAGGAAACCCGGCGGCCGGAGCCCCGGAGAGGCGGCGGTGGAGGCGCGGGGCCGGCCCGGCGGGCGCGGCGTTCCCGCGGAGGGGCGGCGCGGTGCGGGCTCACGGCGCCGGCCGGCGGGCGGGCGGGCGGGCGCTGGTAATGGCGGCGCGGAGCCGGCGCGGAGCCGTTGCCCCGCCATACCGGACTGGGCAAAAAAAAACCCCAACTCGAGTCCGGGGCTTCCCCCCAGGTGCCGGTGCGGCACCGCGGCGACCCGCCGCACGCCTCCCAAACTTGCCACCCAGTTGCCGCCGCGGACTTACCCGGGTTGAGGGGAGTCCCGGGGATGTGGGCGTTCAAGTTGGGCTTGTAAGACATTCCCAGAGACATGGCCAGCGGGAGGAGGAGAAGCGTCCTGAAATTCAGTGAAGCGTCTCCGTGTCTCCCAGACACTTTGGGTTGTTTACAGCAGTAGCAGCACCGGCAAATATGGCCGTCAGTTATATTGACACCCACAATGCAATATATCATCCATACATCATGAGGAGACGCGGATCCAAAAACTTTGGGGGAGACGAGGCAGCCACCCGCCGCGGCGGCCCGGCGCCCCGCGCACCTCGGCGCGGAGGGGGCGCGGAGGGGGCGCGGCGGCGGGGGGTGCCGCGGCCATCCCCTCACAGACAATGGAGCTCCCCTCAGGGACGCCGCCGTGAGAGGAGCCGGGCGGGGAGGGGAGGGAGGGCGGGCGGCGGAGAGCCCGGCGACGGCGAGAGAAGGGAGGGAGCGAGGGCGGGCGAGGGGGGTGTTTTAATTAACTTCGGAAAGTTTTGGCACAACTTCGCATTGCGATCGTCTCTGCCCGCGCCGTGCGGCGGGGGGGCCGCGGCCAGCAGCCGCTGGCAGGGCAGGGGGGCTGGCGCGTCCCTCAGGGTGGCCCAAGTGGCGCTGCCTTTCCCGCCTGCCCCCCTCACCTCACATCGGGCGTTCACCTCTGATTTATTCCCCGACTCCCCCCGCTAATTTCCATGGAAAATACCTGTTGATAATTTTAGATTTTATTTTTTTTTCCCCTAGACGCCGCCAAGGAAAAAAATTTTTTTTTTTTTCTTTCAAACCACTGTTTCTTTCCGCTTGAAGGTTGAAGGTTAATGTAGATTGCAGCTTCTGAGGGATTCAAACATAAACACTAATCGTGTTGATAATCGACTCATTTTCAGCTTGCAAACAGCAGTAAAACTCCCCCCCATCACCAATATAATTAAATAATATTTGCATGTTAAATTATGAAGATTTCCAGCCTGTGTCTGATACTCCAAAACTCATCCTTCTCACTGCAAGATCCTTGTGTCAATCTCAAACAAACCTCTAAAATTTATCACACACACCTTTATAATTTATTAAATAACTCCAGTTTTATACCAATATAACTGCTCAGGACCTGAACAGCCTCTCCTTCAGTCCACAGCTCAGCCTAAGACCCACAGGACCCCCATGTGTATCTTACCAGAAATCCCTCTGAGATCAGTGAGGTAGTTGGCAGTTTTATGGGACGTGCTAATTAATGTCTGTCCAATGTGATATGCTGCTCTTAAAGCCGGTGACAGCAAACACAGAGAGCCCAATCCTGCTCCTTGGAAATCGGGGGCAAATTCCATTTAGGTGACGCTGATTTAGGCTGGTAGCATTTCTGACTGAGGGCAGCTCAGTGGAGGGAGGGAGGCAGGTAACATCTCCACTGCTGAGACATGGAAGTAGTTGTGGGGAGATGGGATGATTTCCTCCACACAAAAGAGAATTGATGCAGGGTGGGAAAATGAGCCAGCGCTTGAACCCACTCCCCAGCTCGCTGCATGGCAGAAACATCTGAAAACCATGACTGGTACCAGGCGAAGAACGTGATCTTGTTACGGTGGTGTATTTTCTCTCCGGTCCAAGCGCGTGACTGTGGCTATCACGATGAAGCCCAGAGTGGCACAGACTATCCTTACAACCGATCCATGCTCCGGCCTGTTAGAGACAGGACCCGAGAGCCCCAGGCATAGAATTACACGCTCACTGACAGTATTTTCACACTGGTGCTTGGGGCTTTGACTGTGTCATTTTATTAGAGTCACAAAAGATCGCACTGGTAAACCCTGACACCCAGCACTGTGTGAGTGAGAACTTCCCATCCCTAAAGCTTCACTTCCAGATTTGCAAATAACTGTCTTTCAGCTGATTCCTGGAAGGCCAGAGGAATCCTGCAGCGAGGGGCATGCCGCTCTGGGATTTTCCACTGCTGTGCAGTTGTTTACAGTCACACCGAGTGAGTGCGAAATGGGAGCGTTCCGAGCTTGCCGTGTTTTTCACGGCTTTACACCAACTCTACAAAACTGTGCTCAGAACAGCACTGCGAAGAACAACATCCCCTGTGTTTTGCTTGGGTTTAATAATAACAGCTTCAAAATATTCCGGGGGGGGGGTGTGGGGGGGAGGTAAGGAAATAATCCTGTAGAGATTATCCATCCGTTCTTCAGCACAAGATACTGCGAGCTTTGGAGCAAACTGTGAGGATCAGGTGTGTAAGGTGAGATGATTTGTCTTGGAAGCAGGAGCTCATCAGTACCATCACATCTCAGTATCTTAAGTTTGCTCTCCAGCATTCTGGGCATAGGTAACAGTGGTGGCACAAGACACAAGACCCTTGGTTAATGACAACCTCACTGCTCGGCCTCAGAGTAGGTGTAAACTTCAACAGACTTTACTCGTTGACTCTTGGGGGTTTTTTTGCAGGCACCGCTGAAGTTGGCTTGGGTAGGAAGTACCTACAAGTTCTCCCTATCTGCCATGTGCTCTGTGGATTCATTTCAGCTCTTCTGAACCAGGTGTGGCCACAAGAATAAAACCACCGTCATGCTTGGGCCCCAGGCTGACTGTTTAGCGTGGTGACCACAGATTCAAGCTCCCTCGGAGGGGCTGCCTGCAGTTGAAACTGGTTTTACATCGCAGCAGCTTGCACCACCAAGAGCTGTGTTCAGCAAACGAAAAACCTGCGTTGAGTGTAACAGCTCCAGCTCTGGCTCCAGCTCTGGCTCCAGCTCCAGCAGCGTGCACGCTCCAAGCTGTTCGCCGCAAGCCGCAGGTCCCTGCTCTGCAGACCCGATGGCACAGTCTTGTTTGCTGACAGTAAAAGCAGCTCTCAATCACCACGCGGCCAAGTCATAGAGCAGGAAATACAGCAAAGCCATTTTATCACACATGGGACATTTTCAAGCCTTCTCCATGCTAAGAAGTAACTTGAAAATAAATGTGTGTGATGTGTTTTTCAGCAAGGGAGGACGGGCAGGAAGAGGTGCCTGTCTCTTCAGTCATCTGCAGGCGCAGATGATGTATTTTCCAGGCACAGCTACCTCTTCTTCGTTGTGTAAGATCTGCAACATTCACCCTGTCCCCCTCCTCTTTTCTTTTTAATTTCTCTGTTCCTTCTCCTGGTTTGACTTTCTCACCTCTGCTCCTCCCAAACCACTGGGAATACTCTGCAGCCAGTGTTTCCACAGAGAAAGCCTTCCAGCCCCTGCTTAGCCAAGCTCTGACTGATCTCCAGGAGGTTTTCCCTTCCCAAAGCTTGGCGAGATTGGACACCGTGCCCCTCCGGCGAGGGTGGGACATGCAAAGCCGTGCTGTTGGAAGGTGCTGGCAGCTGGTTGTCGGGACTAGAGCTAGGCCCTTGGGCACTGCTTGGAGACAAACTCATTTGTCCCCTTTTATCTAGAAATAAAGCTAAATGGCCATCAGTGTCTGCAGAGCTACACAGCTTGGAGACCTGCAAATGGAGAGTGCAAACTGGGCTTGTTTCTTATCATCTTGGATTAAATCAACAGGGAGAAGAATTAAAGATGGCAGGGCAAGACCCTGTTTTTTTCCTAGCGTGTCTTTGACATGGATAAAACATTACATTTGCCTGTTCATTTCAATGTAATTAATTGGTGTCAGGCTTAATGAATTGAGTGGCTCGGGGATATCTGAACTGTCCTTTACCCACCAGAGAGACTCACTTAACAGCAAGGGGAAAGAGACGGGAAGTTTGTTCCTTTTTTTGGAACTTGCTTATCCCCTTGTTTCTAGGGATCCAGTACCGAAAATAATCATAGATGCACCTACAAGCTTATGAACACAGATTTAATCTGCAAGCCTCCAAACCGCTTGGTTGTGCTAAAACTAAGAGGATCAGCCAAAATGAAAAGTCTCTGACAGGGCTAGGCTGAAAATTCAGCTTTTGAAGTTTGGAGCAAAGTCAAGGTTAACACCTTTGAGGAACGCCAGTGGTAGAGGCAAGGGAGTGTCAGCTCTTCCCAGAGCTTTGTACCTTTCTTACCAGGACCCTAATTGAGCCAGCACCTCCTTCCCCAAGCCCTGCTCTGGGGACACCTCACATGCTGCTGGGGCTGTCTGGGACACTGGCACAGAGGGAAAAATTGTACATTTTATCCTTTTTGGCACTGTTGTTGTTCCCTTCTTATCGCCTTGCTACAGCTCCTTACATTCCTGTCCCTGTTCCCAACAACTGCTTCCTGCTGATGGTTCAAGGTTCCCCCCCTGCTCTTTTTGTTCCCAAGATAAATCTGACAGCCCTTGGTGTCCCTCTGCTGCGATCTGCTTTTTGGCTGAGGTTTGCTGCTTACTGCCCCATCCTCACTAAAATGCACAAGAAACGCCCAATCCTGAATAGAAATACAGATTCCCCAGTTCTGCTGTGTTGCTTTTTCTTCTCACACCTCAAAATACCCCTGGAAGCTCTGGATTGCTCCCCTGCCACAAGAAACAATGCTCTGAGACCCTCTGCGAGTGGGGCTGCGACACAGAGTGCTGAAGCCAGAAGCCCTGCAGCAGCAGCCATGAGCCAGGCCCCAGGAAATCCTCTTCCAGTGCCTGGCCCACGTCAGCAGACAGGCCTGCAACAATTTTGGATCGAACTTTGGATGCCTATTCTGGGCAGGCTCTCCCCTTAAATTCTCCCAGACAAACTTTTTTTTTTCCCAGCCAAGCCCTGCTCCCCACTTTCAGATGGTTCCTCCCAGGCCAGATGCGGTATTATCTGGAGCGACTTTCCCTCCCAGCCTTGTTTTCCTCCTACTCCTGAGTCCTTTGTCTGGCTGCCAAGTGGAACAGCCCTGCCAGGCAGACAGCTGCTCAGCATCGCCGCGCGGGTGCTGCCCTATGGGCTGAGGAGCCGATTCCAGGCTCGTTCCATCTTTGAGGGGGACGTTCTGCCTTAGAGATGGCGTCTACCACAAGGAGAAAAAGCAAATAGCACCTGTAAAGCTGTCGGAAGAGATTGGAAATGTTTACAATAAAGAGGCCTTAATGCTACTCTGGGTTTACCGTCGAGATAGCTTGAATAGCAAGGCTGCTCTCTCCTGCTCTAGCTGGAGGTCTCCCTGGAGGACCACAGAGTGGGAATGAGAAGTTTCCAAGCCGTCAGCCACAAAAGCACAGGCCTGGAATCTCTCTAATGAGAGTTTTCCTCTTTGCAGTTTGCCAGGCAAACAAGCACCAGGCACCAATATCAAAACCAGCCCCGATTCCAATGAAAACCAGCAAAGAAAAGAAAGTATAAAGGAAAGAGCTTCATTTTGCTTGTTGAGAACAGGGAAATAGAGCTACTGAGCCCCCTTGAGCCGGCAGGACAACTCTCCCTGCCCTGTGGACATGGGGGGAAGCCAGGCCAGCTGCCCAGCTGGGGACTTGGGCCAAGGGGCTCCTCCTTCCTTGCTGTTGCTTGCGGGGACGGATTATCACGTTATCCCCACGTTACAGGGCTTCCCTGCATCGTCTTTCCAGACAAACAAGCGCTCCACCCTGCCCCATTCCTTCCGTTTGCCTGGAAGGACTCTCCCTTCTTGCCCTGCGGGCTGGACTCTCCTTACCCTCCCACTCCTGAGCCCTTGAAGGCTGTGCCAAGGAGGGAGGCCAGGCCCGGGGCAGAGTGAGCTGGCACCACTGGGCTGACTCTGCCTCCCTCCCTGCGTGGCTCTGGGCCCGGGGCAGGGCATACTCCGCCCTTTGGCTGGGGCAGAGGAGGCTCGGAGACTTGCTTTCATCCCAGCCCTGTCTGGGAAAGCTCCTGAACCTGCTCTGTGTCCAGGAGCAGAGGAATCCACAGCAAAGCTGAGTGCTGGCTCGCTTGAAGTGCTTCCTGTAGACAGGCTGGTGTCAAACACCCAAGTGCCCTAATCAGATTGTGCCCATGTGGAAGTAAGTGTCCATGTGGCACCTGCAATGGCTGCAGAATCCAATTACATTTTGGAGGGACACATTTAGTTAAGCCTCACAGAAAGCCTTCCAAGTGCAAACCAAGTGTCACCAGACCAGTGACATAATCCTGAAACAAGTAATCGAGAGCCATAAACACCTCTGTCCCTCACAGCTTCATTGCGACATGAGCTGTAAAGGTTGTCAGGAGCATCCCTAATTGTTTTGTTACTGGTCATTTGAGCAAAGGAAGCAGAGGAGAGAGTGGAAGCAAATCCCAGGGCTGGAAAATGGAAATGACTGTGAGGAAAGGAATGTGGAACTTCACAACAGCTCAGGGAGGAGAAGAGCACAGAGCAGAGAGAAGGAGGGAGGGGGAAAACCAGGGGGTAAATCACAGCGACACGCAGTGCATGGCACAGGCAGCTCCTCGGTGGTCTCAGGTCGGGTGCCGCAGGGCTCTCAGCTGACACTGCTGGGCACGGCGCTTCCTTCCCTCGCCCAGGCCAGAGCCCCAGACGCAGCTTTTGCCTAAAACATCTGCTGAGCTCCTACCCCAGGACATCACTTGATGCAGAAGAGAGAGCTCTGATGATGTCTCTTGCTAAGCTGGTGCCCATGTACAAGGATCGCTGGTGTAAAAGCCTCCGTGCCAAGCTCAGTGAGCGCCTTGGTGTGGAGCCTTGCAGCGAGTGCCGATGGCTGGGGTTCACTCTCCCAGCGGAGGCGGTGGGGCAGGGTGATGCCCACAGCATTAGGGCTTGGAAGCACTCTAATTTTAGGCAGCCAAATAATCACACCCTGCCTAAACATCTACCTGAAGAGTGACAGCAGCAGCCCGCTGCCCTGTAATGCTGCCTACAAAGCCCTTCTCCACCCCCTACAAAAGCAAAGAGGGGAACCGTGGGACACCCCCACCAAGCCTCTCTGGGGCAGACATGCTGTGGGTCTTCCCCAGGGAGCCAGTGGCCAGCCAGCCACCCTGGCAGCCGCAGCGCCGGCCCGTCGGGCGCTCTATGTGTGCGCAGGGAAAGGGAGGGACGATGCCGGATGTGAAGGATTTACGCCCTGGCAGAGCTCGGCACAGGAGACGGCGTTGTCGTCTGTAATTTAACTGGTGCAGTCTGAGGCTGAGACTTGCCAGCGATCGACCACAGTGCGGCTGAGGCTCGAGCCCAAGGCAGGGCCCCCGCAGCCCTGAAGCGTGCTCCATCAGCCCAAAAGGGCATTCAGAGGGGCGAGCCAGGCCATGGCATCTTTGTGGGCCTGGGATGTGCTTTTGTCTGGCCAGGGGAGGGAGGAAACACCAGTGTTTTGCTTGAGTCCACCCCAGGAAACAGCAGAGGGCCAGCCTTGCAGCCTCAAAGCCCAAACTGGGGCTGGGACAACTGGTAGCCTCGCACAAAAGCAGGCAGGAGCTGTCGCCAGGGAAGTCCCGATGCCGAGCACCGCACGCACGAGGCAGCGCTGCCCGCTCCCAGAGTTCTCCTGCATGGAGAGGGGAACACTGGGGAGGGTTTGCAGGGACCAGCTGCAGGCTCAGAGCTTCACCGTTTCACTGCTCACATCTACGATTTTATTCAGAGGAGTTTCTATTCAGTAATTTCAGGAGAGATATTACCCAGGAGTAATTAAATCACTTGTACCCTGGTCTGTGATTTAACTTGGTCACTCTGGCTAAGCTGGTACCGATCTGTTTCACGCCCTGCGATTGGAACATTTTGAGCAGGCACAGCCAATTCTTCCACCTTAGAGATGTGGAAGGAAGGAACATAAAAACCAGACCTGGACTTGCAAAGGTAGGAGCCATCAGCTCACGAGCTGCCTCTCTGGCATTTTTAAGGTGTATTATTTACATATTGGAAAAAAGCCAAAGAAAACCTCCTCTCGTAAGACATTTCTCCCTTACTTACAGAACAAAGTCTACTGGTTTATGAAAATGAATAATTAAATTCTGAGGTTTGGGCATCTTCATTTATTGCTGAGAACTTGGCATCATCACTTTTCCAGATTTAGAGAAAATGAGACTAAAAGTCAAGATAAAATGATTTACAAAAATAAATTAGTCTGTTTATCCCAAACTAACTTTTTGGATACAGGAAAGTTATTTGCATGCTATGCATAAAATATGAAGCGGTTGACGTTTTCCAGTCTTGATACAGCTTTTATAAACTCTCCTCCCTTTTTAAGATCATTACAATTAGCACTCAGAGAATGTCATGAATCTCCTCTTAACTACCACTAAAGCCAGTTTAATTAGCCAGTGAAATTAAGCAGGTGAAGTGCCAGGTATTTAAGTGGATTGAAAGAAAAGATGTTTGGATTATTACAACATGACTTCGACTAGTCTGAAGGGACCTAAATTTGAGCAGCAATGAGTATGTTTAACGTATGCAGTATCACTGAGAGGTGTTCCAGTATAAACAATCTATGTGGAGAAGTTCCCCGACAGAAAATTAAAAGGGAAAAAAAAAACCAACCCAAAACCCACCCAAACCAAAGTAATAGTCGGTTTAATTTATTTAACTTTTTTTTTTTTTACCACCCCCCTCTGCCCAACAACCCTCAATACGGAATTCCATCATGTTCCACAGTTTGTTATTTTTGTGAGTATAAATCCTTCTAAATTTTGCTGTAATATTTTATTGTCGGGTACTCAAAGTTTTGTCACTTCGTACGAAGCCACACGGCATGGCCAGGTAATGTCTGCTCAGGAAGATCCTGGAGCAGTGAGCACCCACCTCAAATAAAATTCAGTAAGCTGTGGAACTTTGTGTCAAGGACTGAAAAATAAATCGAATGACTTGGCAAATACAAATGCCGTTATGTGTCTGCAATGAATCTGGCATTTTCCTGGTCAGCCTCTCTGGATCAGAAAGTAGATACATAAATAAATAGGGAATCAGGAATGGCAGTAGAGAAGTCTCTTTATCCTTCCCAGTGCAAATCAAGAATAGGAAAACTCCTCCTCCACAGGTGACCTGCCTCATGAAGGTTATGCCCTAAGCACAACTAAGCTCAGAAACACTAACCAAACTTTCTTCTTCCAAAGTAAAACCTAACACACACAGTGCTTAAACCCAAATGTGTCTCTATATTGGCTTTAGGCTGCAGCTTAACTGCACCAGATCCATTCCTTTCAGTCTGTCCTCTCAGCACAGGCGTCTGTCTTCTGGGAAGAAACATCAGCAGCCTTCACACATGGGGTGTGCAGTTTGACAAAAACTCACAGTATCAGTTCATGACACAGCAGGTGAAAAATTCCCTTACATGAATTTTGGCCTTGGCTTAAACCTGTCCAATTCCTGTTCTTGGATCTTATTATTGCCTCAAACTTCATTGACTCCAAAATTAATTTGGATCAATTAAGAAACAGCAAAGCACATCAAGTAAGTTCTTATTTATCGCTCTTTAGCATATGCTCTTGGAGGCAATCTGCCCTCAGCCGTTGTAATTGTGCCTGAGGCACACTGCTATTTCCAGTCTTTTCTCCCCTCCTTCGTGTTTTTTTTTGTTTAAATAGAGAACTGTTGCTTTTCAAACTCTGTGCAACTTCAGCAGTGAAGCAGGCCGACACTGCTCCCGGCTGAAGCGTCAGCCCTGGAGGTTCCCCATGGCTCCCTCTGCGCTCAGGCATGTTTGCGGTTGTGTTACTTCATTAGTGGTGCCAACTTTGTCAATCTTTACCACGAGAGCCTGCGACACGGAACTCTGCGACACGGAACCCTGCGCTGCAGCTGCTGGGACAGGACAAAAATGCCTCCCTTATGTCTCTGCATTCATTGTTGAAGCTCGTTACTGGCCACAGAAACTACCAGAATTGTGTTGCTATCTGCAGCTGGATGCTTCTTGCAGCGACTCTCCAGTCAATGGACTTTGCAAACCACTTAATTCAGGACACAACAGTAGGGACACCATCCCTCCCAGCAAAAGGGAAAGGGCAAAACCTGTGACACAACTGCTGGAAGCTTAAGGGCTTCATAAGAAACAGACAGTTCAAGGGATTTCTTGTGACTCTCTTAGCTTGGATATAAATATATGGGGTTTTATCTGACAATTAAAAATATGCATCATCTTTTCAAAGGTAACAAAGTTCCGTTATCTCCATTTTGCACATTTAGACATCACAGGAAGCTCAAAACTTTCCCAGGAAATGCTCTACCAGAGCTGTATCTTTTCTACTCTGAAACTACCCACCTTTCTAGGAGAAGGACCTTGGGAGTCTCCTTTGTTGGAGACTTTCAAAACCCACCTTGATGTTATTCTGTGCAACCTGCTCTGGGTTGGACTATCTCCAGAGGTCCCTTCCAACCCCGACCATTCTGTGGGGCTGTGATTTCCAGAGTGCTTTCAAGACAGTTAACATTTAATACAAACATAACGATCATACCTTTACATGTTAGGACAGTGGGCAGGTCCTACTGCTGATGTATTTAATTCTAGAACTCATGTTGTAGGAGGTCACCAAATGCACAACTAGAGGTACTAATAAGTGGAAGAAAAGGGAAACATATCCAGGATTAAAGCTCAAGGTCTGAAATGCACTGAAAAGACTAAAGAAAACAAACCACATGGAAATCTAAGTGTTTCTTTCTGATATAGGCACTAAGAAATGAATCACTGAAAGACACTGGGAATTTGTTTCTCTCAAGAAAATACATTACACACTAAAAATAGAGAAGAAAACCACACAGCATCAAAAGGATCATGGAAGACAGACAACAGTTTTGGGAAAAAAAAAAAAAAAGACAACATATAACATCTCCAATGTATGCACACATCCCTTGGAAGGTTTATATATGCTCTATATATTTAAAAGTACACACAAACTGCTTGCTTGGCAGGTTGAGAAAATAGGAATACATCTTGGAAAGGTCATGAAGAAAAAAACCCCCAAACAACAAAAAAACCAATAAACAAACCACAAAGGAAAACAAGAGTTATTTATATTCAATAATTCAGTAGCCTTTAACATCTCTATATACATACAGACTCTTTCTATATATGTACAGACTGCAATGGGATCTGAACGAAGCTTATTCCAAACACAGAAAGAAACGTACAAAAAACCCCTTGGTAGTTCAACTTGACAAATGTTTACAGGTTGCAGAGCTTTCTTCATTTACAAAGGAAATACTACACGCTGACTAGACAACCAGCATCTCCAGGGAAGTTTAAGTCCTTACAAGAGGTGTATTCCCAATGGGCCATACAGCAATTGGAAACAAACAAACAAAAAAAAAAAGAAGAAAAAGGAAGAAAAAAGGAAAACTTGCTGTGCAGAGGGGATTTTAGTGGGTTGTAACTGCATCTGCTGTGTCAGACATGCCCGGAGTATGAAACTAGTTAATGAGTCAAAATTTAGTTGCTGTCAAGGGACAATTTAAAAATGAAAACTCCCAATTTTATCCCTTCCAATTCCCAAGTCAACTCAAATATGTATCTACAGCACGCTTCCAAAACTCACCCGGTACAGGAATTGCTACCAGTTTACATTTAGCTTTGCCCCCCTTATCAGACATCTGTCCTTAATAAATTTGATAGCCATTTCAGATGGCGATTCGTACAAAGCAGATCAATTCCCCTCAAGTAGGAACAATAGAGAGACCACTCCTGCCCAGCCTGGTAATTTATATGACATGACAATCAGTCTCTCCTTTTTCCTCCCTTGTGAGGATGTTTGTCTTATGGGCAGTGCTGCAAGAGGATACCGCAGAGCTGTTCCTGATCCCATCCCCAGGGCTATTTATATTCCTTGTCTCCCCCAAGCTTTATCAGCAGCTCATGCAAGGAACAAGCTCCTACCAAAAAAACCCAAAGCCCAACCACCTAACAGAATTTTTTCAAGAGAGAAAATGTTTCTGTAGCTTATTATTGATTTTTTTTTTCCCCCTGATGTTAACCTTAAAGAGGTTCTAACACTCCAGAGCTGTGGATGCAGATGGGTTAGTAGCTGAATGACAAAGCCAAGGCACAGACAGAGGCAAGGAGCAGAGAGCAGGTGAAGGAGAGCAAGGGGGCAGGGGGGGAATGGATTTCTGGAATGGGAGCAGTTTTTATGGATCTTTTATATCCTGCTGGGCTTTCTCTCTCCAGGGGACACAAACCCCTAGGAAGCTTAAGAGGCTGTAAGTGAACAGCACATACTATGAAGTCTTAGAAGAGTGTGGTTTGGTTATCAATAGAGTATTTGCTCATCCCACCAACCACAGTTAGCAAAACAGGCTGAGAAGAGCACTTAGGAACTGAAGTGCATTTAAATAATGACTTGTTTTAAAAACAAAAAACCATAGATCACTGAGTGAACCTCCACTTCTAGAACTATCTTGCTGAAATTAACATCTCCCATATTACGTTACCATCTCAGCAGAAGTTTCTACACCAAATAATATTAATTTTAAAAAGACAGTGAAGCCCCCACGCAGTTGCTGTTACTAGCACTTTGGTTCACTATCTGCTGCAGTAGTGAGTGATCTGTCATCCTTCTCAAAACCCCACTGCCATTCCTAGAACGGATGCCAAACACACCCAATGGTGGGTATGAAACATGTGAACATTCTCCCCCACACCCTGTCTGTGGCCTAGTTTTCCAGGCCAGAACCAGCTCCTACTGGTACCACAGCACTCGGGCAAGCTTCCCCTTACTACCAGGGGATTAAAACCCTCTCACCACACCTACACCACCTGGCATTCCAAGTACTTCAGAGAGCGGGAGCAGGCACTACAGCACCAGAGAGCGTGCCAGTTTATTCTGGATCTGCATTTCCAGTTAGTCATAAGCACATGCAGGGGATTTACCCCCCCAACCACTTCAGACTGGGAAGGGAGGAGAGCAGCAGACCTTCCTCCCTGACAGCTCCCTGGGGTGCCAGCACAGGCAGCATTACAGAACCTCAAGGGAAATATTTCACATCAGGGAGCTCACTTCA
Source organism: Megaceryle torquata (assembly GCA_024611175.1). Lineage (NCBI taxonomy): Eukaryota > Metazoa > Chordata > Aves > Coraciiformes > Cerylidae > Megaceryle > Megaceryle torquata. Next base: position 27,574 of record JANIJG010014663.1, read on the forward strand.
GCCTGAAGCTGTGGAACTTCTGGCCCCCCTGACAGAAGTAAGACCTCTTTATCTCGCTTGGATCTGGCTGGTGGAGTTTACAGGAGCAACAGAGGCAGCAGAGGATGGCTCTGTCAGGTAAGCCTTACTTGAAATACGCATCAAGGTTTAAACACAGTTTACTTCTTGGCTGGTTAAGGAGTTCAACTGAGATATTTGGGCTGCAAGACAGAAGCCTGGTTAAAGCAGCTTGGAACATGCCAAGTCCTGTCGGGTTCCAATTGTACAGACTTGTTAGTTTTTTTTGGAATACGGTGAGTGCCTAAACAAGACTCCACTTCTTGTTAGTACAATAACTTTTATTTGACATCTACAAGATCATTATCTTGTAGTTTTTTTGGACAGGTTTATACAATCTCAATTTTTCAATAGTGCAACCTGTGCAAGCAAGAAATGACAAACATTGTCCTTCACTTTCTTATAAACATCTACTATTATAGGCAAAACAAAACTTACCCATATTATAGATAAGTGACTATTCACATTTGTACATTACAATTTCTTTTAAACAGCTCCAGATAAACTCTACAATGTCTTACAACATATTAAACAGTATTCAAGTTACTGGGTAACAGAAACAGCACATACAGCGTAACCCTCAAGTGTTTCCCATTCTCTAATTTACAGCTCAAGTAAGGTTTCATCTTACAAGTGACAAATTAAATTACATTAATGAAGTAAAAAATATAAGATTGTATGCGAGATGGAAGTGAATTTGCACTTAAGTTTCCATAACCACCTCGGATTAAGGAAATGCTTCAATTTAAGGAAAATAGGCATCCAGCCATCTTTGCAGTACACGTTAGGAATACCATTAATACATTAAAAAGGAACTAATTTTAATTTAAGATGTTTATCACAAAAAAAAAAAGAAACATGTTGTAGACTCAAATATATAACCCCCAGGAGAGAACCAGAAAAAAAAATGCAACACCTGGGTATAAACACTATAAAAATGCAATAACCAATGCTGTACAACTAAGATTGTGTTCCTCTCTGAAGTCCTGTCTCGTGTGTTTATCCTGTCCATGCCCGTTTCCAAAGACATGCACTGTCGAACAGAAACTGGGAAGGAACCTGAATGCATGATGTGCAACCTCTAGGTTTCATGCTTTTATAAACTCATAAATTGAAGAGAAAAACCCAATATATATTTGATATATATATACTCAATACATGCATTCAAGGATATCTCCCACAGCAATGGCATCGATGCACTGCGTTAAACCCTGAGCACTGTATGACAAGATAAAAATAAAGCCTGCTTGGGGATTTTCAAGCATTTTCAAACAAATTGTGGTTTGTAGCTTAAAAGGCCAAAAAGTAAAAGCAAACAGGAAGCACTACAGAGAGCATAAGGAAAGACAGATGCACCACCATAAACAACTGCTGGCTTTCAGTTCTACCAACCTTTTTAGATCTCTTTATTCCCAAAGTATTTGAGAGCACACAACTGAACTGAAAAAGTTATATTTCTTTGGAATCTGTCCCTGATTTTTATGCAAGTGATATGCTTTTACAGCCTTTTCCTCAAACACCAAATTCAACACCTGTAGTTTGTCCTCTTATGCGTTGTTGAAATTGGTGATGCTTTGCGGGTGATGCTGCTGCCATATCTGCTGCTGTTGTACTGCAAGCTGTTGCGACTGGTCTGACGTTGACAGGAGGTTTACAAGGGGTGAGACACAATTTGCAGGAATGATCAAACCTGAAAAACAGCAACAAATCAATTCTTTCTCAAGCAGGCAAACAACTTGTTCATTAAAATCTCAGGCCGATGATTCCACCGTTTAATTTATGCAATGGTCACTAGTGACCATTTTCAATATCAAGTCTAATCAAGCACAGCTACAAGTTCTGCTTCTCAGTAAGTGGTTTATCTTCACAAGTCACTACATCCTGAAGCAATAAAGGCCCTGAGGACAAATTTTCTTAACAGAAGTCAACTATTTTTGATTTTCTAGTTTCAGAGAAGTTAAAACACCATGAAAGTTTACACATAAAAAAAAACTTGTTTCAACATCTTAGGGAACTGTTACTAGTGTAGGAGCTGCCATACTATTGCAGGAGCTGCCATACTATTGCACATCCACAGGAAGTCCACATGCAAAAAAAATATATACCTGGTGATTTCAGCCTGAGGTACCTGTTACAAGGGCTTTGCTAAGAGGTTTAGTGACAAGAAGTGACAATCATCTTGAAGTAATTCTAAACTATTGATGAGTCTTTCAGCAGCTCAAAAAAAATCATGAAAGCCACCATTCCAAGGGCTTACTATTCTTTGCTAGAAGTGGTGAAAAAAAAAAGTGGAAGCCTTACATTTTCAAAGGTAGCTTGGCTGGAGCAGGCAGAGTATGTGATTTTCGTTCCTAGTAAATCAAGAGAGCTGAAAGAAGCCTGACTGAAAAAATTTCTTCCTCCTTTAACCTGACTCAAACTGTCATTGGCATGACAAATACAGGTTTCACCAGCTGTATTTCTCCCCAACACACACACACTGACCAGCCTTTTCTCTTGTAAGCATTTATGAAGTCTCCTACATAACTCTCACCAGAGTGATTTGTAACTTCACAACTACCTTCTACTCCGAGCTGGAAATAAAGCAGCAGACGAGTCACTTACCTACAATCCTCTGCCCATCTTCTGTTCTTAGGCGAACTATCTGCATTTTCACATTTGTACCACTCACAGAGGCTAGAACGCCTTCTACTTTTGTCCAGACGCTCAATACTGAACCACACAAGACATAGTAAGTTCGACAGCGGAGTCCCACTTCACAAACTAATCCCAAGCCTGCCTTCTTACAATTGCCTCTCCTACAATAGACAGAGATGAAAGGGAAAAAAAAAGAAGAGGCTTTCAAGAGAATTCTGCAAACAGAAAGTATCCAGTTCAATTAAAAATGAGACTTGGAGTTATTTAACACGTATTCAGAGTTGTGTGAGGGCTGCAAGTACACAATGAGGGCAGGATACTTCATCCACAGTGTGCCTCTAATGGTAAAGCTTTGAGAAGTGTCAGCTTATTTAGGATCACACCTTCAAAATGTACAGTCAGCTTTAAGCCAAAGGTACCACTCATTTGTATCACCTGAAAACCCCAAACTGTTACATATCAAACTGGTGTCTGATCAGCGTACTTCAGAAGCTCCAAAATTAACTGACACTTCTACCAGTTTAGCTGTTCTTCAGGAATTAAGACATCAGCTGCTGCCTTCAGACACAGAAGAGGCAGCACAAGACCAGCTGCTTCTGACATCTGTCTCAACTCCCCATTAAGTAGATTTATTTTTCCCCACCAATATTTGAACTACCCTATCACAACAATAGATCTGATCAAGACATGTAAAAAGCACAAGCTGCTCCCGGGTCATTCTACTCTGAGTCCAGATTATACATTAGCATTCATCTAATATATTAGGACTTTAAGAGCAAGTGCAAAGCTTCACGTCTGCCCTCAAAGGCTGGTTCATTTGACTGGTCAGGGGACAATTTTTCTTAAATGATAAACAAGATTTCATATGAAGAGCAGAACAACAGTTCTGATAAACCAGTTTAGGTGAACAGTTTAAGTTAAAGCATCTATGTGCATAGAAATACTAACCAATAAGCATGGGTGCAGGTATCTGCAGAAGAATTGTACTGCTCTAACCAGTGTGGCAGAGCATCTTCAGAAGGTACCTGGAAAAGTCAAAGTGGGAATAGTAATAAAGTAAAACACATCAAGACTTGTACAGAACAAAAGAAACCTGGTCATTGCTATGAGAAGAGGGAGCATCATTATTATTATTTTGTAGAGGTACATTATCCTACAATTTCAGGCTACTGAACAGAAATGCTGCCTCAAAGGATGAGCAAAATGCTTGAACAGAGCAGAATTTCAGTAACGAGGACAGCAGCATCTGAGAACTTTTCCACTAACCAAGCTGATCTCTTAAGTTTCCTCAAGTTTTTGCAAATTCAGCACCATAAAATCAAGAGAAGTGTTAGACATCTTAGCAGCCTCTAAACAAAACAATCCCTGACAGTATTTAAATCATCATCAGCCAACAGCTGAAGTTTCAGAATCACTGCTTAGAACAGAGTACAGAGCTGCTTGTTTAAGAGCATGTTTGCACACCTTACACAGAAGCAAGACTTCTTGCTAGATCCTAAAAACCCCTCCTTTTATATTACCACAGATTATTTATATGCAGAAAGCCTTAGGTACAGGAACGCAGAAACCACGCAGACCTGCTTAAAAAGACCCAAATACAAGTTCTGCTCTGGAAAAATAACCCTGGTTTTTCATTTGCCAGAATTATACACAAATACAAGAAAAATAAAGTCCTCGTATTTCTTTCCATTTTTTCCTAAGTTGGAAATGACAGTCATTTTAATGGTTACCTTTTTATATTTCTTTTTCAGGTCTGCGCATGTTTCTAGTTTGAGTTGTTTCCCAGTATTTGGTCTGTATACTAAAAAAAGCTTCTTTTTAGGATTCACTTCTTTCACTAGAATAGCAGTTTTCTTGTTATTTCTTATCTGGAAAAGGAAGATAAACCAAAAATGTTTTAAGGTAGACACTGTCAGCACGTTTAAGTGGACTCCTCTGTGTTCACTACAGAGTAGCCATGTGTGTGTGTGCACAAGTGCAATAAAACAACCAGTAATAATAAGGACACTTTTAGAAGACAAACTTTTTCCTTACAGTGAAAGCATCTGGTTTCTGGATGCAGGCTGAAATAAGAACTATTAATTGGGCTCACATTCCTATCAGAAAAATATCCTGAGCAGCTAAAAAGGAGGGCGTCATACTTAGCACTGGAATCAAACTTTACTTGAATATTACTGTTAAGATTTAATGTTTTTGCCAAGCTGAACAGTAATTAACTTTTTCAGAGGAGACAGCGTATTTGATCAACCTCCAAAAAAACTTCTTTGAATGTCATCCAAGAGACAAAGAATCTTACCTGTAGTGATAAGTAAAATCCATCATCTGGACCAGTCTGTTCTGCCCAGATCTTAGTTGCTTCGTCCCAAGACATGCCTCTCTCCACACTGATCTAGAAGAGAGCCATGCAGAGCTATGTGAATGGGAACAGGCTTTAAAATAGTCACAGACAGGAACTAAAGAATCAAATACTACTAGTAGAATCAATCTACTACTAGTAGAATCAAATCCTTCCCCATGAAAGGCCTGGAACCACCCCCCTCAGTCAGCAGGCACATAGCTGATTGCAAAGTTTTATTAGTTCGTACAAAGAGGATAGAGAATTAACTTACTGTATATAGTTCTACGTGCCCAGAGGTAGAATATCCAGGAGTTAAAAACTTCTTAACATCCGCCTTCCTTACTTTCTCATCCCCAGAGCCCAAATCTTAAAAGGAAAGATTAGAGTTACTCTGTTTCTCTGTTCTTACTTAAGTACAAGCGTACTGAGAAGTTAATTGACTCACCTAAGATGCCCATATCATATCTTCCATTCTTTTTAGCATTTTGAATAACTGCATTTAATGTGTCGGAGAAGTACTGGAATAACGCGTTCTGCTGATGAACTTCCATACCAAGAATTCTATTCAGAAATTTTCCTATGTTGTTATAATCTTAAAGAAGAAGAAGCACAGATATTAGGTCAACGATGAAGTTTGATGACAAGCAGCTCTCAATCAGTATTCGGTCTCAAAACCACTATTTAAATCTATTCCTTCAGAAATGAATTTTTAAATTCTCAAAAAATAAAAGGTCACTTTTTACATGGCTACAACTTTAGTTCTGTTGCTGGGAAGCCACTATCATGATTTATGGAATTCCCAGGGACATTCTAAAGCTACGCTAAACACGCAAATACCTTTATCGAGGGTGAGTATTCCAGATCTGTCCTCCACATTTATCAAGCCCACGCCAATCAATCCCTGACGAACATCTAAGGAAAAAGAAAAGTTAAATCCTAGCTGCTTTGCCATCTACAAATAAACCGATGGGGTAATGGCCCGTTTAGCAATCTTCTTAAAGGATCCAATTCCAAAACTTTTGATGCTCTCCAAATATATTATTTGCAATTTCTACTTAATACATCAATAAGACTCGTCCTTCTGTCCTTCCTGGAAGGACAGGCAGGGAAAACTAATGGCACTACACATGATGAGCCCACAGGAGAACAAGATAGTGCGACAGATAACAGGAAAGCAAAGCTGAAGAACTGTATGCAATATATTGGCCAAACAGATCCAGAAGATGCCTTATGTTGGGAAGGTGCCCGTATCTCTTTTCACGCGTGAACTTCACCATTCAAGCAACGTGCACGGGAATAACATCCAGTGAGAACCTATCTGGGCCAGCTGGTCAGTTTAAATAGTAACAAAGTTTTCTAGCTTCAAAGTTATTTGCATTTTCTGCAACCTGGAGAATGATCAAAAGGTAGCTATTACATCCAGTCGATTCTACTTTACCTTTGAAGAAGTCTCCAGGAAAATCAGGAGGCGGCGAAACCATGGGGGAGTCCAAGTTCACAATGGATTTCATAACAATCTCTAAAGCGTTTCTGCCATACTGTGTAAGAAAAAGAACGTTGCTCTAACAATGCAAGCCAGTGTTTGTGCCTCAGCCCCCAAGCCCACGTGGTTTAAGAAGTATTTGTAATTCACAATAAAACATTTTTCTCCGCAATAGCCAAGGGAAATGGTTTTTAGCTTTTCAATTTTAAGCTACACTATATAAACAGCCTGGTCTTAATGTCCAATTAGAATTGCCAGATTAATCTTTCTGTTGTGACTGAAAGGACACACACCATTTACTTAAAGACTTGGATTGTTAGCAAATGCAGAGAAGTAGTTTACACACATTTGCACGTGGCTTTGCAAACAGAATGAAGAACGTTTACTGGCTATCTCAGAAAGAGGCCTCCTATCAGAAAGTAATACAGTTCAAAGTCAAACACTTCGCGGGAGATGGGAGAACCCCCGTCCTGGGGGTTAAGCACCAGAGTGTGAGCTTTCCAACAAAAATAGAACCGTCACCTTGTTGTCAAAATTGAATCTGCTGAGGTCTCGAGTTTCTGTAGCCCGTCTGTCACCGTGGGTGAGGGCTCCCTGTTAAAACACACCTTTGTAGTTAAATCAAATTAAGAAAAAGAAATCCAAGTTGTATTTTCTCAAATGAAGGATCAGACTTCTTGAAACAATCTTACCAAGCTCTCCAGTCTTTTTGCAACTATAGATGCAAATCTTTGCTCTCCTGCCAATTCAGAAATTAGGAACACATACTCTGGAGCAGTCACTTGGTTGGATCTATGAGTTCTTCCTGGATAATAAGTAGAAGTACACATTAAATTTTGCTTTACTGAATGTTTCTAATAGACTGTGAATTGTGAGGAGTAAAGAAAAAAGCTAGAACTTAATCCTGACAAAAATTAGTTTCTCCTGTAATACAGCCAATAGAAGATAGGACACAAATACTCTCAAGTTGTGGCAACGTTAATAAAGATGCTTGATACATTAAAAAACCCCTAAACTGCAGTGTAAGTTTTGCTTTCTAGGTTCCTTTCAACACTATTAGCTAGCATTCTAGATAAAACTGATTCTGTTTATGGGTAAAGGAGACCAGAAGGGTCCTTAAGAGGTCACTTTATCTTATTTTCCATGAATTAGCAGTAAAAAATCAGTCAGCATTACTGAGTTCACTAGGGGAAGGATACAAAAAAGTTCTTTACCAAACTGCTGTATCGCTCTATCCGCGCTCCACGGCAACTCCAAAGTCATGTGAACTCTCCGTCTCTGATTCTTAGCTCTACGGTCTGCTTGCAGTGATATCCCAGAGCTGGCAGCCTCTGAGATTATGGCAATGTTCTTTTATTAAGAAAGGAGTTGTTAGTTAGCAAGAAATCCAAGATCAAGATTCAGTTTCTAAAAACCCTTTAATTTTACAATTACTGCCAACGTGAGTCTGGAATTGTTTCACTGTTATTTGGTCTTCCTATCACAAGGAGGGGGGGGGTCTCTTTATCAGAGTTAGAAAAGCAAATAATTTTTTTTTTTTTTTTTTTTTTTTTGAGTGGAAGGAGTGGGGTTTGCTTTACTGTGCAAACAGAGGCAGGCAGTATGTTGTAGCCTTGCTATTCCGAAGGGCAGGTTTCTCTGGTGCTGTCCTGCTCTTCAGAAAGAGACACGGACACAGGAAGACTTGCTCCAATTGCAAGCAACACGAGACAAAAAGTGGCTGCCAATACTGTATAAGGAAGAGGATATGGCTGTCCTAGTATGTGAATGCATTTGTCTTGGAAGAATGTAAACGTTTGGACTGTGTGCAAGTCACTTACAAGAACATGAGTGTTCACCCTCAAGTGTAACAACAGATCACAGAAGTTTCATGCCAACAGCTGCATTTACTCGACTTGCCCTCTTGTGGTAACATGTCTCAAGTGAACCACGGCAAAGCTGTTGAGGTTTTTATTTTTTTTTTCCTCCTCCTTTTATCACCTTCAACTGCCATTGTTCCAGTCAGTATTTTCTTTGAGTGCAACGTAAAGGACAAAAGCCATCACTATCGCTCTTGCCAGCATTAGTTCTACAATCCTTGTTAAGCTAAAAGACCTCCACTTTTTTCCTTCAGCCCCTCACTGAAAGTTTTTTCATATGATGTCAGCTTGTGGTTTTCCCCCATTTTCAGTACTTCCTCTTGGAAGCAAAGGCACCCAGACAAAGGAATCAGAGATGCGGAGGGTTTCTCTGCCTTTTAAACATACACTGTTTTACAAGACCAGCTCAAAAGCTCCTAGCTTTCCATTTGGCTCATGCGAACACACCTTGTAAGCACAGGCCTCTGTGGCCTCCCAAACTACAGCCTGACACTGAGCACATGCTGCACTCGTGTCTTAGACAGTACTGGACATACTGGTTTGGAAAAACAAAACCGCAGCAGTGAACAGAAAATGCTTTCTAACTTAGTACTTACAGTACCTAAAAAGTCACTGTGGTATAATGGTAGAGCCACAACCTGAATAACTTAATCAGTGTTATTATGGCATCCAGCAAGTTTTTCTAAGTCGTATCTCTTTAAAGGACTACCTTATCTCCATCCATGAACCTCTGCTTTTCCGTGATGTTCAGGATTTCAACAGGCACATCTAGTTCGGATCTTGACTCGTAAGATATGCTGCCATCATCATTGCTTACAACTCTCCCTTTGCGGCCTGTCATCTTTAAAAAAAGGGAATACAAGCTCATTATGGCAACACAAATGATACAACGTGACCAAAGCCAAGCAATGATGCTGTTTATTTATACACCAACCTTAAAACTGATTCAGTAATTTACTCCGAGTGCAAAGCTACACGTAGAAAATCTGGATTATTTTTTGGTTGATGCCATTATCCATTATGTGGAACACTTATTTAGAGATAACTCAGGGAATCAAAAGCACAACAAAACATTTCTATTAAAAATTATGTAGTATAATACTGCTATCCATAAGAGATTTATGACGAGTACTCAGAAAACTGAAGTGACATCTTAGATTGTCAGATTTCAACAGGGTGTTTTAAATCACAATGATGTTTCCACTCAATAGAGACAGGTAGAATACTAAAGACATGTTCCTGAAGTTACTGAGAAAGAGATAACGCACCAGGCTTTTCCCTAATTCAGTTTTATGATACAGGTTCTTAATCTTCACTGCCTAGGAAGATGAACTAAAGCTGCTTTCTCTTATATATACCAGCTTCAAATTGACTACCATTAAAAGAAATACCACTATAAAGCAAAAAAAAAAAAAAAAAAAAGAGAGAAACTGGTATGACTTACCCAACAAGAAACTATCAGTCTCAGAAATAGCCTATTTACCCATTTAGAGCTCTTGTTTGTACTCTTACATAATCTCCAAGTTTCTCCAATTCAGAGGAATTCAGCAAAATAAACTCCCATCACTGTGAGATTACTGCCCAGCACTGATAAACACGTTCTCTTTAATAGATATGTAGGTCACATGCAACCTTGAGGAAGGACAACACTGATTCACTGCAGCCAAATAATGTACAGCTGCAGTAGGGAAAAAAAACCACCCTGTTTTCTAAATGTCAACACCAGCCTACCTCTGCAACATTTTCAGGACCACCCAGTTCATCTATAAGCTCATCCAGTGTATTAGGTGGAAGATCTTCAGCCAGCTTTTCCAGTTTATCAAGCAGTTCTTTTTTCATTTGTTGGGCCCTTTCAACAGCATCCTGACTTGTTACAAAGCTGCTGTTTGTGTTACTGTTTGCTGAAATTTAAGAGAGACTACAAGTTAGAGTTTCACTGCCTAACTGATAAGAAAGTGAAGCAACAAAAAAACCTTATTCTTACCTGACGTGTTGGTGCTAGAAGTGGTGGTACCAACAGTGGAAGTAAAACAGCTAGGTCGTTTTGATCCGAGACCAGAAGCTAGTAAGGCACTTTGAATAGAATCTGGGTCTATACTTTTCTTCTTTTTCTTGTCTTTATTTTTTTTATGCTCTTTTCTAATTAGCCAGGGATCTATAAGGTAAATAGAAGTTATTTTCAGAAAGTTTCAAGCATTTACTAAAAAGTCATCCTTTCCTTTGAACAACTGCATTCTTGTTATAAAGGGTAACTTACAAAAGTCTCAACTCCACTGTGTAAAATCTACTTAGATTTATATCAACATTCCAGTACTAATTCCAGTCTCATTAAACCACATGCTTATCAGACACTTATTTGTGGCTTATTTAAATGTTAGAAGGATGTCATGTTTACTGTCTGCAAGTACAGCTACTCTCTTGATGAAACACAAACTGTCTTACCATCTTCATCATCTTCACTGGATTCATCTCTAAATGGGTTGAAGTCATCATCATCTCCAGAACTCAAAAATCTGGAGCTCTCATTGTCACTTTCTTCGTTGTCTGAAGCATCAGACTCACTTTCACTCTCATCAGAGCTGCTACCTGCAAGGCCACCTGTTTTGCGAGCTTTTTTGGCTTCTCTGGTTATTTCTTCACCTAATTCCATCCCCCCAGAAGAAAAAAAAAAGTTAGTTTAGACCTTAGTCTACTTTTGGGATTTGTTTTTACCACCATTGCATACAAACTAGAAAAATAGTGGACTTCTAAAAAGAAAAATTCTTTTAAACAGAACTAAGACAGACCCTCTCTCAAGGTTTTATACAAGCAGTTTGGGAAAAGGGGTAGTATTAAGCTTCTCTTTATTGAGCTTCAAGAAAAAGAAAGCAATTATTTGTGTGACTACATCAGGAAGCAGTCTGACACACGCAAGGCAAGTTGGGATACGGTCCCATACTAGATCAACCCAATTCTGAGCCAAGTAGGAACCAGAATTTACAGGTTATATTGCTCCAGCAGCACTTCTAAAAGCTGTTAATGGAAATTTCTAACAAAAGTCTTAGAGACTTGCAATAAGTGCTCTGTCACGGGTGACTACTGATATTTACATTCCCATATTTCTTCCAGAGTTCACTCTTAGGCAGCTCTAAAATTGCCTTTTTCACTATGGCATTAGTGAAAGAATTTAAGCATTACCTTTCCGTTTCTTTATTTTGTTCTCCTTGCAAGGGCTGTCTCTGGGTGAATTGTTATTACTTTGAGCAGTCAAGTCAATTCCCAACAAGCTAAACAGCTTCTTCCTGTCAGGAGCTGGAAAGTGCTTTTCAATAAGAGACTGGAACACTCCTCTGTTTAAAAAAAAAAAGGTTCCTCAGTCAAATTTGCATTTATTTAAAGTAGAAACCTGTAACATTTTAACAGCTTGCTTGACTTCTCTGAAGAATTATTCCTTGTGAATGCTGTTACAGAAGCACTCTGTACAATTATCACCCGTATTACTGTATTTATCACCTCCTTAAAAACAGGAGACATTTACTGGATAGCACTGTTATCTGTAACTTGTTACATTTGGTTTTAGTATCAAGGGGCATTGCTACTGCCATTTTCTTATTCCTCTGAGTTTAACAGATAAAGAAACTAAATTTATTTAGGTCTTCAGCAAGGTAGTCTCAAGATTAGATCTGGCTCGTCTTGTACGAGGGAAGTCATGATTTTAACTTGCTTTGGTGGTATAAATGCAGCTTACACTCTGTGAACTTCCCCTCCTCCCCGTGTGAGAACAGCACCATCTGCTCACACCTGAAAACATCATTTCAGTGCCAGGAGAACTAGGAACTAACCAACGGGTCATTTGAGCAATACTGTCAGATTTTATGTACAGGCAGCTTAAGAACAGGGGTACTAAAGGACACCCAACTTTCTGTGCACTGATGCATGTTGTACACATGAAAGGACAAGTTACTACACACCCTAAACTGGATTAAGGTTAGTTTTGTAAAGGACAGGTCTAACAAACTTCAATCTTACTTTGCTGTAGAAACAAAGTCATTCAGTTCACCACCACCTTCTTCCAAAGCTTCTAATGTTCTTGCTTCTCCTGTTGACTGCAGGCCAATAACAACACACTAAAGGACAAATGAATACAAGGCATTGTCACTAAGAACACTGACTTGTAAGTTTATTTTTGCCTGAATTTCTGCTCATTAAATAGCTTCAATAAAGTACAAAAGTAGGCTACTACGTCTGAAAACATGTTACAGAGTCTAATAGCTTTACATTTAAAGATATTTAAAAAATAGGTCTTCATTGACTTACTTTCCCATTCTTGATTTCTTCCCGAGCTAGTTGCACCACCCTCTTCACTTTAGATGCTATGCAAAGGTACTTGAAAAACCTCTGATGAGCTGACCAAAACTGACCCCACATAGACTTTTTCATTCGTTGTTCTGCATCAATAAGGTCGGCTGCTTGTTGAAATCTCTCTCTAGCACTCACCCACTGGGGGGGGAAAAAAAAAAAGAGCTGGTTGCTTTACACATCACATTTCAAGGCAACAAGCACATTGATTAATATCCAAATAAACCCAGAAGTACTATGGGACTGCAAGTGAAGGAAACTCACCATACAAACGAAGCTCTCAAGAAAAGAGTTATAGCTTAGGAAATTCAGAAGATTACTCTCAGGATGAAAGCAGATCCATTTACATTACCAGTGCAAGCACACAGTATTTTCTAATTATTTAGCTTCTCCATTAATACATTCGGGTTATGAAAGCAAAGAACTTTGCCCATAGTTAGGTATAAAGCAAGAGGTCAAGAAGAGGAAGAGCCCCACTGCCTCAGTTTCTACACTTTGGTCATACCAATTGTTTCCAGCTGACTTAAAGTTTGGACATAAGTCACTCATTTAAATAACATTCATAACATTGACTTTAAAACTCATTTGTTTTATACACCTGTCAAAGAAATTTTTATTATTGTAGCTATACAACATGAATACAGAATCATGCTTAAGCACCTCCTGAGCAGGTAAAGACCCTGCTCATTTTAATTTCTGTCTGAGTAATTATTTTTATCTAGTACAGCAGTGGTAACGTACAAGCAGAATGTGCACTCCGAAAAGAGACCCTCAGCTTAGCACACGATTAAGAATAACATGAAAAAGATAACCAGTGGGTGAATAAATGAAAGCTTTAAAGGGAACCACAGCTTCCATGCTTTAGATTTGATCTACCACGTGATTGAAACTATCAGTGTGGCTGTTTAACTACAACACCACTGCACCACTCTGCTCCAGTAAGAAGCACACACCGCCTGTCATGTTCTGCAGCTTGTTCTCAGCTCCGCTGCCTCAAGGGGGAGGACTGGAGCACCAAAATATGACCAGCAGGCAAACACAGAACAATGATCAAGGTGGCTGAAGTACAGCTAGAAGGCACTGGGTCTGGCAGATACTGGAGGACGCACCCAAACCCGCAGCTTTTATGAATCAGAACAAGAGTTAACTGCTGTTGCCGAGCTTTAAACTGAGAAATCCTTACAGTAAGATGGGACAAGAAGATGCCATTCGGGTCTCTCAACTGGCTATTTCAGGAACATTCAAGTTTCCACCAAATAACTTCAACCTCTCAGAAATCAATGCAGAAAGCAATTTTTAAAAGGCGTTCTTACCAGTTTCACAGATTTATTGTACATTTTGACGTATTCCTGGGAAAGCAGAACTTCATCAATTTTGAAAGTTACACCTGAAAAACTCAACTGTCTTGCTATGTACATTCCTCTCAGCTTCATATCCATAGCAACTATTTCCATGGCACCAACACCTCTAAAATAAAGGGGGAAAAAAAAAAAAGAGAATTTAAGAGAAAGGATTTGATAGAAAAACCACCCAAACAACTTTAAGTGCTTTAGAAGGAAACCGGATGCTTACAAATGTGAAATAACATTTTCAAAATCATTAGTACTGTTCTGTTAAACACATCCAACCACAGGGTCTTGAAATTTAGCCTTCACAAAAAACTATATCCCTGTCTTAGGAGTATTAAATGTATCCCAAGAGGTATAAACACTCAGTTCCACTTTTTCCAAGTGACCTATCATGCATTAGGGGACAGTACCTTACCAACTGTAACTGGATAATGAAGTTGGTCCAAATATACAACAAAGTCTTGCACTGCACTTTTAAACACTCCACTGAAGACATAAAATGAATACAAATTGTATTAAGCTATTCAGATTTATGCTGGTATGAAACTTAAGCTGGCAGCTAGCTTGAGTTCTCTTCAACAGCAGCATATACCTCGAGAGCAGAGAAGTCAAGTGCAAAGCTAACCTAACTCCCAAGCCTGGGCCTGTAATTTCATTACTGCCTACGTATCAAATGAGCAATAATAAAGTGGAGGCTACACTTGCACAGTCTAGAAAACTCATGCATCATGTAGAAGGTATGTAAGAAGATGCATACTAAGCCTCACTGTAGCGTTTTGAAGTGTTCAAAATTCTGAAGTAGGTAAAAAAGTAAATATATTTAAGATGCTCACTTAAAAGGGAACATAGTAGCTGCATTTTCTCCTGACTTCTCACATTTAGGTTTTTTTAATAAATTCTGAAATATGAAGTAATTTGCAACAGCATACACAATTTTTCTGAACTGGGTTCTTATGCCAGAATGCATAAGAACAAGACTTCTTCCTGTTAAACTGCTTAAGCTGAATGCATAAACATTAGAGGGTTTCTGCATACAGTGAGAAACCAACTGTACTGGGCATACTCCGGGTGTTTTCATGATGAGCAGCAAAATATTTTCATTTCATAACACCCACATTTTAAGAGGGCTATTTTCCCAGCAAACTTCTAAAGCTCTCAAAATTTTGTGAGCAAGGGAAACTTCCCATTTTTCACCACAGCAGATAAGTTAACATTTCCACTAGATTTAGAAGCCGGAGTCAGAAAGCTCAGTGTGACAGGACAAGTGTGCAGAGGACTGAGTGAAGACAAAGGAACTGGAAAGCACAGTCAACCGCAACCATGAGCGTTCTCCCGACAGCAATTTGAGATCTTACCTTCTTTCAACAGCTTGAATAAAATCACTGAATTCCCTAAAGGGAGTTCCTTCACCCCATATTCCAAGACGGTTCATATATGCCATATTTCTTGGCTCAGAAGCACCTAGGAGAACAAACAACTCTGTATCAGTGCCAGTAAAAACATCCAGGGACATTTAATGCAAAGCAATTAGTACATACCTGTGGCACTAGCATAGACAACCCTGGCTTTTGGAAGTTTATTCTGAAGTTCCAATACGGCCAGACCTGTTTTTGTTGGTTTTGATGAACCAACAGGACACAGATTCTTAGCTTTATGACACTCATCAAATACAATCTGAATCGTAATTAAGGAAAAACATTGTCCTACTTATTTTTAGAATGGGAAACTAAACCAGAAGATGAGAAAATCTGCTAATTACAGTAAGTGGCAGCAGTAAATTGTAAAGTTAAACACACTAGTAATTTTTTTTTTTTTTTACTAAATACTTTGGAAAAAATACTTAGCTAGTAAGTATTTAAGAGCAAGCTTACCAACTCTTGAGTTCTTTAAAATGCTGTTGATAGACACAAAAGATTTAGTAATTCCCTGCAGAAGCTGCAGCGTAAACTGAAGGTTCTTAAACACACTTTAATACCACATGTTCATTCTAGAAAAAGCAGAAGCTTCTCTCCTGTACCAGTTGTGTGGCAACAGTATGATGGTAATAGATTTGGCATGAAGTTTCTAAAACTTCAAGACTAGTATCAGTGTGCACACGGAATCGTAGAATATCAAGGTTGGAAGGGACCTCAAGGATCATCTTAGTCCAACCTTTCAACACAAGGTACTACTGTCATGAATAGAGATCAACACCTAAAAATACCAGCAAATAAAAATAGAAGATTGTCTTTCAAGATATAAGCTTAAATTGCAATTTGGTTACAATCAGGTGAACTCCAGATAAAGGATACAACTCCATCAAAGTCTTCACCACACCAGTGAAGAAGCTGCTTTAATCTGGTTTTGTATTTACCACCAGACTGACTTTCACCAATAAGAGAAGAATAGGTAGCAAAGATGACACCTTTCTTCACACTGCCATTATGTTTGGAAGAAATTTTCCCATACTTGAACTGCAATAAAAAAAAAGTTACAGAAATCATTCAAGAGAACCCTCTCCAAACCCACCAATGATATGACTAAGGGATGCTGGTGGTCTGAAGTTGTGTACATGTGGAACCACCGGTATCCCTACATCACTATTAGGGCATAGCTGGCACATGGCAACACAGTTAAGGGGTTATACAGGGTCTTACTAAAAATATATACTTAGGCAAGACTAGATCTGAGGCCTCCTAAGATTTTACTACACTGCTTCCTATTTAAGGAATTAAGATTTTAGTTCCAATACATCCCTTAGAGCTAGGAAGTCGATTGTATTTACAGCTGCTACCACAGATGAGAATTTCTAAAGCTTTACAGTATTTTAGAAATTATGATATCACAAAAAAATAAAACTAAGTTCAGTGAATTCAGCCAGTAATCACACTTCACTATTTATGTAAATGGCTAATCCTGAGCAGAGACAGACTCCAAAAATAACTGCACACGCTACTGCTGCTTTAATAAATTACTGAGGAAGTCTATTATTCAAGTGTTACATACAAAATGTATTACATATAAAATGTGTGCTGGGAGATAGAAAGGAAAAAAAAATGAATCCTACAAAGTCTAAGACTTAAAGAGTATTTCAACTTGTAGAAAATGCCCTACTAGTATTGTCAGTAGTGGCTTGAAGAGTACTGCTTTTAAAAAAAAATCTATCACATGTTAAGACTTAATCCTACAAGGGGCCTATTCACATCATTAGCTTAAAACACTGTGTGGTTCTTCATAAGATTAAGGCCTGTCAAACAAGACCTAGACAGCAAATTAATTGAAATCAGTAAGTACATTGTTGCTCTTAAAACAGTCAACATGCACAACTTGTCACACAAGCGTACCTAAAGTTTTGCCTCAACTGTACATAGTAAAAAGTTTCCACACCTTGTTTAATGAATGCACCAATATGTTTTTTGCTCCAATATCTCTCAAATCTCTTTCAGCATCGTATTTCAGATCATTTGACACGCTAAACCTGGAGATGGAGAACAAAGCATATATTCTGTAAGATACAGCAGCTCAAAAGGCATTGCTAGAATGTGTGTCAGAAGAGATTACACTGAATTTAAGTGCTATAGTCACTGCAGTGTCTGCTCTAACAAATCCTGACACACTTACCAGACTGCTCTTTTTCTGCCTAACAAGTAATTTTCATAGATTATTCCAGCTATGGTCCTTCCTTTTCCTACACCAGCACCATCACCTATCAAGAATCCAGCTCTGTCTCCATTGGGCAGGAATGTTTCATGTTGCTGTAGGAGAAAGAACAAAAAACTTGTACCCATTCTCCAGAACACATCGCTGTGGATTGTCAGAAATGAGCAAACATAAGAAACATCCTATGGGATGAGACCAGTGGTCCATCCAGCCAAGCAGCCTCCTGGCAGCTGGAAGCAGGGATTGTCTTTAGGAAGAGCATATGAGTAACTGCTTTGTGATCCATTCTCCCCCTTCTTCCCTCAGCACCTACAATTGCTGTAAAATCCCTATACATACCCAATTCTTTTAGTGCCTACTACCAGACTGGCTGCTCCTAACCAACTGATCTGCACCTCCACAGCAAGACCCAGACATCCACTACCTAGGTAAGGAAGGATTCTTCTGTTTTAAACCAATCTCCTGTCAGGTTTCACCAAGTTCTGCTTTGTTCTTGTTTTGTGGGATTCTACTGTCATCTTGAGTATGTAAAAAATTTAATTCCCCTTCATCATGAACCTTGATGGTCTCCTTCACAGGGCAACTTCTTCCCTCCCGTGACCAGTTTAGCTGTCCTCTTCCTCCCTGACACACAGGGAGCTGCACACACATCTGATGTGGACCCACTGAAGTTTAACACAGCAGCAAAATAACCCTGGGTCTTGCTTTCTATACCCCTCCCAATGGAGCCAAACACTGTTGGCTTTCTTAGCCTGCTGCTCCTGTAGCCATTACACGATCTCAGAGAAATAACACTCGTGACTAAGATGTCCTTCCTGAGACAGTTTGAGATCAGCATCATGGACGTGGTTTAGACAAAGCCTTCCTAGGTGCATTACCTCACTTTTATCTGAGCTGAAACTCACTGCCCCCTTCTAATACAACTCAAACCTTTACACTCTTCCTAATATATCTTCTTGTAAAACTGACATAGCTGCACTTGTCAGATAGTAATTTTCCTCTTTAAATTCCATGTTAGTTTACAAGCTGTACTAATGTCTGACATACCTGGGCTGCGTAAGTGATTGCTTCAAGTTGCAAAGCTGACAACCAGCCACTATCAATTGTTTCTTCTGATATTGATGTCTGGTACCACACATCAGGAGGAGTTACACTGGATAACGAGCTGGTTTCCACTACTGGGTCAGGATGACGTAGACCAATTTTTACTGGTTGAAAAAGGAGGGGGAGAAAGGGAGAAGATGACAACACTGCAAGAGTACGTCAAGTGTTAAATTGCATCGCATGCAAAGGAATAAAAGGAATACATTAACCTGAATTTATATAACAGCAATCTTAACTTCGCTTCTCTTCTCAGCACCTTCACCCATTTTTAAAAGAAATTAAAGTTCAGTTCACAGAAACCTAAAATATTTGTGTACTTGACATGCTTGAGAAAAACTGGTCTAAATCTTGCCTTCCCAAATGGCCAGAGGCAGCCTTAAGATGCCAGAATCACAAAAGCAACGTTCTTCTCACTACTTATATAGTGCTGTTTTTAAGCAGTGTGACAGAAGAGATTTAGAACAGACTTTGTTTAATTGCTGACAGATCTCAGTGACAATATGAATTAACCATTTAACTACAAACTCCGTGCAAAGTTTTTTGCCTTGCTTTTACAGCAGCTCAGCAACTAAGCACTACAGAAGAGAAAAATGTCCTAGGAAAACCCACAAATTCAGATCCTTTTTATCTAATTGTAAACCATCTGGTTGGGTTGTTTTTTTTTTTGTGTGTGTTAGGAACTATAGAAGAGTAAGTAATAAATTAGCTCTCAAAACACTTCAGCCTTTCGACGTAACAAAACATTAGGTCATACATTTTATTGGCATATACTCAGCGTAAGTTTCTGCATGGCCCATTTCTTCTTCATCTTCTTCCTCGGGTTCCTCCTCCTCTTTTACTGCTGGCACTTTCTACAACAGAGAAATACCTGCATTAGTCAAACAGCACATTGTTAATACTCTACATCCTGGAAAATAACACAAGAAATTAAATGAGCACAAACTTGCACTTGAATGTTTTAGCACATGGAATAGATGAGCCAGTGAGCAGCTGGGAAAACTAGAGACAAATGCAGATTTCTTACATTCTGAACAACCCTTCACAGTCAAAGCCAGGGAACTCCTCTCCTTTGCAAGGGAATTCAAGTACTCCAAATTCACACAAGCAGAATGAAAAGAGCACACTTCTTACAGTGTATTAAATCTAAACTATGACTTAAAAGAGAACTAGCTGTTGTATTTTCAAGGCAGTGAACAGCCAAAATTTAACTTCCCAGTGCTCCCAGGAAGCCTCCAGTAGTTTCACATTCATTACACAGTTTCACAACTTCAGGGAATAGTTACAACAGTCACAGCTCTGAATCTGACTAGATACCCATTTTTGACTGTGACCTTGATCAATGTAAATATATGACTATTTTTGAAGTACTTGCTAGATGACAAATCAAAAAGCTTCCACAATTACTAATTCCATGTTTAATAGAACAAAGTAATCTGAAAAAAAAAATCCTTCTGTACACCAGTCACTAATGAGCACCGTTCATCACAAACCTTGGCCTGATTCAGTGGAGCTGCTGAAACTCAAGCGTTTACAGCACCAGAATGTAATTTTATTACACTTAAAAAAATTGAATGATACTCAATTTACATCTTAAGATCAAACCATCCAGAAGGTCAGCCATGCTAGAGTAATTCTTCTTAATTCCTCATTGCTAGTTAGAAAAATGGGGATATTTCAAAAGCAAACACCTTAAGCACATCACTTGCTCTGCGTTTTATCAGCTTTTATTGGAGCATGCCCCTTTTTCATCCGCACAAAGAGGTTCTGTTAAGGACAATAATTTCTTGAAATTGTCATTTTCTCTTTAGATAGTCTGTTCTACACAGCTATTAGTTTTAGTTATTTAACCAAGTATTCGTCTAGGGGAGAAACTAACCTTTTGAGTAAATAGATGCCCTCGATAATTCCACCCCACAACAAGCATGTACCAGTAACTACTGAAACGAGTCACGGGTGGTTGTGGCAAAATGCACATTCATTTAGCAAATTAACCATTTGTATTACTTACCATAGTAGGGGAAAAACTTCTCATTTTAATATCGTTTATCCATATTCTTGCTACCTCTTTTGTGGAAGCCTCCTTCTTCACTGCACCATTGCTTAAATCAGCTACAAAAGAAAAGCTGTGTTTTACAGGAATTTCCTCCAAACATCAACTAAATTAACATCCTTCTCTATTAATGAGCTGGAAGAGAGGTCTGAAATGTCCAGTAGCACACTGATGGTTCAAGAATGACAATGAATATTTTTATCCACAATAAAAAGTCTGAGCCAAGGAGTTAAATCCTGTTACTTTCTTGACTGAAGAAACCTCCCATACAATACCACCACATCTGACAGTTGTGCTTTCGTGTCAATATTTTTGAAAAAAAAAACCAAAACCTAAAGTATTTTGGACCTTCACCAAATCTACACATGGTATTTAGAAATACTCTATCTTGTGAGCCTTTGAAGCTTAACAACAAACCAGAAAACCCAGTGTTTCAACAGACATGAATTTACCTGGTCTGGTGGCATTTACCACCTTAGGAGAAACTACATTTATTTCTGTAAAATAAATTAAAAAAAAAAATCAACACTTTCAGCTCAACTGTTTCAAGTTTAAAAGAGGATCCTTCAAGAAGATGTTTTATTAACCTTCCCATCCTCAGCCACATTTGGAAGCAACTGGCAATAGGGCTCAGTACAAAATTTAAAGACTTTTACACAAGGACAGATGTAAACCACTGAAAGCAGCTCAAGAAGTTGCACATCTCCTGTTCAGTTAATGTAGAAGCTACAGATTCAACTATTTTCTGCAGCTATGCCATTACAACAGCTATTGTGTGCTGATGTTACCTATTACTTGTGCTTCTGTGAGTTTTCATTTAGCACAAATGGGATAAGTCAGTCCCATAAAACCTTCTTCCCCTGTCTCTTCCTCACTCCTTTACCCCCATCAACTTTCAGCTGGTGTCTCAACTTCAATTTGTCAACCACTTCATAACAGAAAGCAATGAAAACAAGGAAGCAGATTCCTCTTTGTTTCAGTCCTAATAGACAGCTTCATTTATTGCACACTATCTGCATATGAAAAAAAATAGGTTACTTCCAACCCCGCCTAGAAAAAACACACAAAACAAATCTTATTTCAAAGAGAATGAAAATAGAGTAATCCACAAGAAGCCTGCATGCTTTTCAGAAAAAAAAAACAGTAATAGAGATCTTTTCAAACTCAACTAGTCTGATCTTAAACTCGTTCTAAAAAACAGAGCAACTTGAAAGAATCAAATCATAGAAATGCACACACACAGAGCTTTTCCCCTTATATTAAGCTAACAATATAAGCTGTCCACATGGAGAAACATCATGAAATGAATCACAAAAAATATGAAGATTTGGAGCATGGTAACAAAATACTTGTGGTATTTCAGCTAACGTCACATTTAAGTAGTAACACAGAAACAAACAGCAAATTTTTATGATGTAAGTTTTTAAACAATAGATCTGATGCCTCCCATGAAATCTAAGGGGACAGAGATTCTCTCTTTCAGGAGATGCTTTACAGAAACACCCTGTCGCAGGGGTACTACAAATCTAGTTTGGAAGATGCCAAAGAAAAGAGTACTCACTTGACATAGTTCCACAGCACACAGCAGAACAAACTGATGTAGACTCAAGTAGAACAACTAAATCAACTTCAGTAACATTTATGAATTAATTTTACCAATTTCCCAGCTATAACCTAAAATGTCATTTTCCTCATTCCTTGCAGTAAATCAAAAGCTTCAATATATTTAATCCTGTTATTTTGTGTTACTTCGCCTTGAATTCTAAACACTCCTAGAATAGAATTTATCAGGCTTTCCAGACCATTTAACTTTACAGTGATACTCGACTGATCAATGAAAATACAAGCTGTGCAAATATCTCCACATACATTAATAAAAAAGAAGGAAAACTCACTTGCTGCTGTTGCTACTGGCTGAGCAATATTAGGAGGTGGTTTCAATTTCATGAGTTCATTAAGACTATTATTCTTTAGCAGATCTTTCAGCTGAATCTGGTCCTTTGAAGGTGCAGTGGTCAAGGCATTGCGTACTGCTGGTGCTGCAACCGAGGGTCGAGTCGTTGTGCTGGTCTGAATGATTTTTGCTACAGTGATAGTCTGCCTGGTAGTTGTAACAGGTGTAGTTTTTGTCATCACTATTGTAGTCCCCAAAGTTGGAAGCTGATTTATTTGATTCAGCACAAAGGTTGTGGTGGATGGTGGTTGCTAACAACAAAGAACCAGCGAAATTTTCAGAAGACATTAAAAAAAAAAAGGCATATTTTAGTATTTTAGTAGCCTTTCATGTAGAGCACAGAAATCAACAGTGTTTATCAATAGATTACTCTATGTATTTTTGAACAGTATTTTTAAATGTTATTTTAAGGTAAGGGAAAAGAAAAAATCAGGATGAAGGATTCGCCATCTAGGCATAAAGTGTGAATACCAGAGGTACAGTGACCCCGACCTGAAAAGATCTCCTAATCTATAAACTAGCTGCACAACTGTCAGAGTAAATAGCCTGGACTAAAGTATATGTACAACCTTTTTCAGACACATTCTACTATGCCCACCACCCTGGACATCTGCCTTTATATTCTCCTTTCAGGTGGAACCACCAGATTATGGTGCTCAGAATTATCTGCAGCTAAAAAATATGGTACACACTGCAGGTGTAGGAGACAAATTTACACAAGCTCCCTATCCCCAGAATTTGCATACAGGGGAAGTAAAAGGCAAACAGGGCACCTCAAAATGTTTTTCTGCATACTGCTTTGTCCTCCTTTGGGCTCCTTGTCACAAAGATCTTATCAACCCACAGGTATACTAAGCTTATAGTGTCAGTACAAGCAGAACAGAGACAATGGTCAACTGGAATTACACAGTCCCGCCTCTTTCATGACATTTTACTAATATACTGTTATTTAAGTTCATGTGGTGAGGTTTTGGTAGCAAGGGGGATACTACAGGGGTGGCTTCAACGAGAAGATGCTAGAAGTTTCCCCCACATCTGATACAGCCAGTTCCACCCAGCTACAAGATGGATCTGCCACTGGCCAAAGCTGAGCCTACCAGTGCTGCTGGTAGTGCCTCTGTAATAACATAACAGGGGACATTAGCGGCTGCACAATCAGCAGCTGCCAGAGAGTAAGAATATGTGAGAAACAACTCTGCAGACACCAAGGTCAGTGAAGGAGGGGGAGGAGGAGGTGCTTCAGGTGCAACATGTGAAGCAGGTTGTGCCCCTGTAGCCCATGGAGCAGCAAATATCCATCTGCAGCTTGTGAAGGAGCCCACGCCGGAGCAGGTGGATGTGCCCAAAGGACACTGTGACCCTGCAGAGAGGGGTTCACACTAAAGTTTTTTGGCAGGACCTGAGGCCATGCAGGGGACCCATGCTGGAGGAGTTTGTGGCAAGGACTCAGGTTGGAGAAATTTGTGAAGAAGCTGCTGGAGGAGGGAAAGAATGTGAGGAGGAAGGAGTAGTGAGAGAATGTGTGATGACACCAGGAGTGAAGCTGAGCCCAGAAAGAAGGGATCAGCAGGAGGAAGGTGTTTTTAGATTTGTTCTTATTTCTTATTATCTTAATTCACTGTTAACTGGTAATAAATTAATTTCTTCAAGTTGAGTCTGTTTTGCCTATGACAGTTACTGCTGATCTCCCTGTCCTTATCTTGACCTGTGACCCTTTCATCCTATTTTTTTACCCCACCCCCCAATCCAGTTGAGGAGGGGGAGCAACAGAGCAGCTTAGTGGGCACCTAGTGTCCAGCCAAGATTAACCCACCACACGTACACATGAAATCCTGGAGTACCAGTTCTTACCCGAACATTTAATAAGGCTGGAGTTGAGACAGTCTCTGGTTCTTGTTTCACAGCAGCTGTGGCCTCAGTCTCCAAGCCTAGTTCTAATGCACTAAGTGGCACTGACTGCAGAGGAAAGAAAGGAGGCATTGGGAAACACATTATGAGACTAAAAAGAACCCCTAAAGACCAAATATCCACCCAGCAAATGGAACCTAATGGGCAAGCCCTAAACTGTACTCGTTAACAAAGGTTTCGCTGAAAATAAAGATCATCAAGTGATCGATTTTGCATTCAATGAAATTAAACATGTGACACCTTGTTAGTTAGTTGTGGTGAAAAAGTAGTTTTGTGATGTTACTGTTCAACATATTACCCTTTGCTGTCTGTCTGAAATGGGGTTATGTTCTTGCAGATCAAATGCTGTTGTGAAGCTGATATTATATTACACTTTTTGCACATTCTATAGGACAGCAGCTAGACTCCAGTGATATTAAAGCATTCCATGGATACACGGCAGCTTGCCCCCA